>CANJKZ010000273.1:0-227500 GCA_947471745.1 Closterium sp. Naga37s-1 | reverse complement strand
GCATGCCAAAGCGAGGCATGTTGGGTGGGTGGGGGGTGACATGGTTTGTGGTAGGGGGGTGTGACATGGCAAGTGGAGCGGGTTGTTGGTGGAAGTGCCGGATGCAGGAGGGTGTGACGTGGCAAATTTACATAGTGTTGCTAGTCACCATCCCCTGGTCACGCGGTCACACTCATAACTGCTGGTTTCTCTCTCTAATGTCGTGTTGTATACCCTACACCCTTGCGCAAAACAAAGCCTACTTAGTGTGCTCTCAGCTCAAGTTTCTGAACCCGCCGGAAAAAATACAGTACTACCCTGCACCGGAGGAAGTGTTCGATGCGTTCTCTGTCCACTTGTCTGCAGAAGGGCTCGAGGCAATGTAGCTGCTGTGGTTGCACAATGACAAGTCCACCATGGGAGTCTTCAACCACCAGATGTCGTCAACAAGGTCAACTATCAACTCCACCCTTAGGCCAGCAGCATACACCGGCATGGGCCTTGCCGATTATAGCCATCTCCTGGATAGCCTGCCCACTGGGCTACACCCAACGACCTGATTTGACGACGATCAAGTCCTAGCTGAGTACAGAGATGGTATGTGCAACTCGAAAACACCATATGCCCCACCATATGCCAGTTGGCAGCTACATATCACCGTGCGATGTGGCTCACCCTGACTCTCATCCCCCCACTTACTTTCTCTGCAAAACCCTTTCCAACTCATACCCTCCCTGCCAAAATGCAGAACAGTGGGCCCTCAACTTGCACTTTGACAAGGCCACCGGGACGCCCTTCAGAAACCCCTTGTTCGCTTATGCGTTCAAGCTCTCCTTCAAGAGGGGCGGGGCTGTGTTCACCAAGTTCAAGAGCCGCATGGTGGCATGGGGCCTGTTTTCGGTAAGGATGTAGATATGTGTTTGTACCCCCATGCCTCATCCCCTTAACCCCTTGCCTGTACTTCAGCTAAATCCTTGGTCGATAAAGCCTTTGCAGATAGGTAGATAGTGACGACTGAATCACCGCTTTCAGTTGGCTCCTTTGCCCGTAACCCACCCTCCTCATAAACCATCCACCCAACCCTACACCAGATTGCAGATCGAATGGCCCCTTCTGCATGATAAGCGTTGCAAGCGAATTAGTAGCCAGCCGGAACAAAACAGGCCAGACTACTTGAAGTGGTGCGAAAAGGTCAAACAGATGATGCACTTTGCCGTCGTGGAGCGGAGGATCCCCCAAGATCCGGCTATGCGTGCGTTCGTCTTGCCAAACAAGTTCCTCATCGACGATGGCAACCTTGGAGTGGTCATCCTTGCCCACCGTGTGCTTTCAAGGCCCGCCAGTGCGTAGGCTATTTGACCTGGTGCTAAGACTGCTTGTTGCTAGAATGCTGAAAAATGGTTGTTGTAAACTGCAATATTAAATTCAATTTTGAAATCCTCAATATCCAAAATGAACAAAAACAGAATTTAATTTTGAATAATTTGGTCACGAATTTGCACCAAAACGGATTGCGCCCGAATGTCATCTGGAAAAGCTCGCATGCCAAATTGGAACTTGAACCGAGCCAAACCTTGACGCGAGATGTGTCTCGGAGCTCGTATCAAATGACTCCATCCGTCGGTCCAAATTGGCTCTGGATTTTTTTACGCGAAGACAATCGAAATCAAAATTCATCCAAACCTGGCATAGGGTTTTTGTGATGATGTTATGAATGGAAAAAGACGTGGTGCTCGCAGTAAACTGAATTTTTGTCTAGTCATATTTTTCAAAAGCTAAAAGCACTACTAAAAAGAAATAATTGGCCTAGGTAAAGATAAGTTTAATATTGAAGCGTTTAAATGAGTTGTGTTGAAGCATGACTGGGATGCTTCTTTCGCACAAGAAGAATGCAGCCCCCTTTCCTTGTACTCACCCGCTCTTTTACTCACCCACCCAAGGGGATTCAGGTCTCTTCTCTTATACTCACCCGTGACCATCAGAACGACGACGGGAGTAATGCGCATCAGAACAGGAGATCAACCCATGTGACGGGTTGAAGAGGGACATGGAGAATGAGATCCCTACGACCCTCTGGTAAGAGGGCCTTGACTGCGAAGGGGAGGTGATTGCATCGTAATGATAGCCGACAAGCGAGCATGCTTATAAGCATATGCAAGGTGGGCACAACAAGGCACCATCATAGACTCAGCATCTTCCTGCTTTCTCGGCGTAAGAACACGGTTTTCCCGAATTAACAAGACCCACCCCCCTTCCCCGACCACCCCCCCCACCCCCCCACCCCCGTTCATTAAAACATACACAATATAGCACAATTCAAAGTTTTATTAGTGTTTAGGGGTCTTATGTATTTCCATTTTCCATGATGTCCACCCTAGCCATTTTCATTTCTTAAAAAAAAAAAAAAAAAAAAAAAAAAAAAAAAATCGGATCTATTTTTTGGGATAATACAGCATTTCGAAGGGCTAAGGGCCCAAGCTCGATCCTGCCACACCATATTCATATGTGTGTTATGTTTGTTAAGCTACATTGAGGTGCATTGTATAGGGTACCGTTTTTATGTTTTGCCATATGTACCCATCTCTAGGTATCATGGTATCATCGTAGGACGTTCCTAAAATCCTGGCCCACCTACCTCTCCAAATCCGTTCGTTCCTTCCGCCTGCCTCTCCCTAGCCAGCCAGCCAGCCAGTCGTTCTGCCAGCCAGCCATCAGTCCAGCCAGCTTGCCAGCCGTTCAGCCAACCAACCACCCATCAGCCAGCCAGCCAATTGTCTGGATAGCTAGCCAGCCAGCCCGTTAGCAGTGCGCAACGCTAGCATGCTCGCCGCCAGCAGCAGCTCGAGCCACAGCAGCATGCACAGCACTTGCGCGCGCGCCTACGTGCAGCGCTAGCGTGTGCACATACGCACGCCAATGCGCGCACCTACGCACGCCAGCGCGCGGCGCAAGAGTGCGCGCCTACTCACGCAGAGTGAAGCACATTCATCTTTGATACTTCCTATTGCGAGAGCTGCAGCGATCCGGCCAGGCACGCCTGGCCTGTGTGGCCCCGGCGGCCAACATTGCAGACATCTTCACCAAGGCCCTTCCGCCTGTTGACCACCACAAACTCTGTTCGCAGCTTGGCCTTGTTCAGGCAAGCCTTCGTTTATTGTGGGCCTACCACTTCTTCGTTACACTAACTGTACGGATATATATGTCTATACTCTTGGACTGGAATTGTGGCAATTTGTCTCAGAGGCTGGAATAGTTGTGTCACCCTGAGTTGCATCTCTTGTTGTGTTGCTTTTGCTGACTCGTCTTGTGACCATTTGTCCCACGAGTTGGACTAGTTGAGCCGCACTGGGTTGTTTTTTGTCTTGTTCATGCATCAAACTATATTCATATGTGTGTTAGGTTTGTTCGATGATGAAGCTGCCACCCCAAATTATTTGGAGTTGTTCCTCAAGACTTTCCACAACCGCAAAAGAATATATTATCTCCTGGTTCTGCGAATCCACCTTAACGGCAGCGCGGAGCTCTTCTTTCCCTGCCACCTCCTCCCTGACAGCCTGCAGCTGGTTGGCAATGTCAACCATGCTTGGGCGGCTTGCAGTGCGCTCCACAGTGTAGCTCACTACCAGCGCAGCCAAGCGCTGCACAGCATCCCCAGGGGCGGCCATGGTGGGGTGCTTGAGAATTGCTATTTCACCCGAGGAGAGGCTCTCAGATGCCTGAGTGGGAAGGATGAAAGAAATCGCAAGAGAAGTGTGAAAAGTTCAAACGTATATCAGTCAACCATACACGCAGATTCTTTCACTTTGATTAAGGAATCAAATCGTGGCAATATGCAAGAGACATTCCTTTGGTCTTCCCAGCATCCTCGAAGAGTGGAGGGCGTCTAGTGAGCACCACAAGCATGAGTGCAGCAAAGCTGCAACGTGCAAGTGGTGCTAAGAGAAATATGATGGCGAGATGCTGACGATAGATTTTAACGGCAAATACCTGCAATAAGGCAATGAATCATTGACTCGGATTAGACAAGTAGAAGAAATATTGCACACACTTAAAGGAAAGACATGGGTTGGCAAACCAGCCAAGTACCATGCCATGATTGCGCCATGCTTAATCTACTTGAATGCTAATTCAACGCGGAGTGAGCTCATGCCTTAGTATATGATGTCAAAAACGGGATCCTACCAGCCATGGATGACGAGAAGGTAATAGATTGCATACATTGGATCAGAGTACTAGGGGTGAAACCCCAACTGAACATAGGGTGTGTCCAATTCAGAAAATTAGACCTAGAGTGAAACTGAAATGAGACTAACGTTTCAACTGGCCAAGAAAAAAGAGCAAAAAATAGCCTACTCCAACATAGTATGCCAGTTCTGACAAATTGTTAACTCAAATCCCAGAGTGTTCCGATCTTGGCTCACCTGTAGACATTGGTCGCTGCGGTAGCATTGGACGTAATCGAGTAGAATCAATCCACATAGCCCGGTGTTCCCAAAATTCCAGTCCTGCCCACTGTTGTGCCCTCTCCCACCCTCATCACCCCAAAGTCTGCAATATTGGCCTGTTGAGTGGTCCGACAATATGGTAGCATAAATGCAGAACAAATAAGGGAGCAGGTAACTGAAAGGCAGAAAAAGTGCGATTGAAAATAGGATAAACACAAATTTAGATCTTAGTTGGATGTTTTCCATCCGTTACGCGTTAGGCAGGTTACATTGCAACCGTTTACCCATTTTTCGGCTGTGGATTCGGTTGTTTCTTGAACAACCAAAATGTGGTGCTGCTAGGATTAAGGATGGAGTGTAGGACGTTTAGGGGCCGAAATAACTCAAAACCGTTGGACTATTATTCTGACAGAAATGTCGACTGCACAAGAAACGCCGTCGACAAAACACGCACCGTTAAAACTTCACCTAATTCAGATATATTGTAGCTCTTGACCCTGGCTATAATTCTCAGTTTGAATCGTATCAAGAAGTGAAGCAAAACTCGAGTTATGAATTTTGGCGCACTAAGGGGTATGCTGGAGCTGAACTGAAATCAATCACAATAGTTCAACCAAGAACCACAAAAAGGAATTAGAGTAGCAAGAAACCAGGTAGGAGACACAAAGGCGTTTGAGTCTAATTACGGGCTATTTATGTTATGCGCGAAAGGCGCTTGTTTTATTTTATGCGCGAAACGCGATTGTGGGGCGCGAGCTAGGCTTGCTCTATTAGCGAATATGCGCGAGACGTGATTTGTGGCAATCAAAGCGAGATGAGGATGACGAGAGGAGAAGGTCCTAAGGGAGTCCCCAACCAAAGAAACCCCATAAGCACATCAAATCCCCTCCCTATAGGAACCCCACTTTGACTTTTGTCATTTTCCCAACCCATGCAATCCACCTCACCCAACTTGGGCACACTTGCCAACCTGGTTTGGCTTCTCCCAGCCTATTGGCATCATCTATAGTAGAGTGACGAATTTCCCCAACCCCAATGGTCCCAAATCCTTTTAAGTTCCCATCGTCGCTGCAACCAAATATCAAAAGCATACGAACTTCAACCGTTTGCAACTTTCACGTTCGTGCTCCGATCGAAGCGATCCTTGGTTCGTCGGAAAGCACTCAAGAAAAGAAGTCATTTCAGATATCTGCATATAAAAATAACATTCACACACACTCACAAAGTCCAAACCAAACCAAACGCAAAGTCCTTCGCACGCGCACACCACGCATGCAAGATAGGAGAATATGATAGGAGGCAGACACAAACTTGATCGTAATACTTTTCAAGTGTAGAGCGTACCAATGATGCTTCACTCACTGGCAGGCTCCTACTGTTTCTCCAAGGCATCAGGTTGGATTTGCAGAAGGTGGTTGGTATAGCCACTGATGGTGCTTCGATGATGACAGGCGAGCGGAACGGAGTGTTGGCGCGTCTTCGGCTACAACTTGAGCATGTTCTGTCCTCTCACTGCGTCGCCCATCGGTTTGTTAATGACCTGGTAAATTTTCTGTTGAGCAACTTTGACTTGATCACGCGCGTTCATTGTTGTTTCTGTTCCATTGTTTTGTACCCCTTGTTTCCATTCCCTGGTTTTTCCCTTGTTCATTACCCCCCATGAACGACAGGGAAGCACTGGCGGCTAAAGATGTCACGGATACTAAGCCGTAACTTGGCATGGTGGACGTGGTGGTGCGAGGACTGTCAGATATCTTGGGGCGCAGTCACGTGCGGTATCAGCGATTCATGGAGCTGCAGTTCATCTTCTGCATGACAAATCTTGAGGCATAGGGGATTCACGCTTTACGGTGGCTGTCAAGAGGCGAGGTTGTGCAGACGCTGGTGGAATTTCTTCCAGCAGCAACGATTTTCCTGAAGAAAATTAATCTCGAGCTTGGCGAGAGATTATCACTTCCTTTAAGTTCAACTTTCTGCTGCGATTCTTTGCAGACATACTGATGGAGGTGAATGCGCTAAACAAGCGCCTTCAGCAACGCCAGGTACCATGTCCATGCCTTGCTCTGCTGGTTGTGTGCCACGTCACTACACCATTGTTGGTAACGCAATGTATCTCTGTGTGTTACCATCTCAGGTGGATGTAACGCTGTTGGCGCATCTGGTGGAGCAGACGTGAATGCGTATTAGGGAGAGGTACCTCACATGCCGGGCTGGACTTGTGTTTGGCGAAGGGGATATGCTCTCTCTGCCGCCGTTCATGGAGGTGCATAAGTGGATGGATAAGCGCGCGAGGTGCATGTGGAAGGCGTTGATGCGGACGGCAATCCCGCATTGTGTGTGTTCGTCCTCCATGAGCGACCACTGGAGGGGCACGACACAGACAGGGACATGACCGCGTGCTACGAGCTGGCTGTAAAATACGCGAGAGAGGTAATCAAGAACCTGCAACATCGCATGCGGGACCTGGCGGACCTTGAAGGCACCAAGCTCTTTCTGGATTCAACGTACCTGACCGACGACCAGCAGCGTGTGGCGGTTAAAAAAAAATGGTTGAAGAAGCTGCACCTGCTCTTCTGCGGCAAGCTGCCAGGTATGGGTTTCAGGATTGCGATGGTGGATTGGTATGCCTACCACATTGAATAACTGAGATACATTGTCCTTGTTATTCTCCCCTCCTACCCATCCAACAGGCCTCGTCTACAACAGAGCCTTGACAGAGCTGTGGATGTTCACAGCAACCATGCGCTCACAGCATCACAATGAGGACTTCCATCAAGCCCTCGGCAACACACTTCGGGACGACAACTGGCAGAGCTCCTACCCGAATATCATGCGCATGTGGCAGGCTGTGGCTGTGCTTCCCCGCAGCACAGTCGAGTGCGAGCGAGACTTCTCGAAGCAGAATGTGATAAAGACTTGGGGTCGGGGGAGCATTCGCAACGTCAGCCAGGGACATCTCATGTCGACTGGTTTGACGTTGCTGCTGTATTCAGGGGGGAGAAGGTGCGGCGGCCTATCCAAATAGTCTAATAGTGTCAGCCCTGTCGTGGAGGGGTGCCTACGATTCAGGTGGACACAGGGTTTTCCCTCCACTAAGCCATTGCCAAGCACCTGGACTTTCAAGACAAGTCAAACAATACCTTCCTAGTGTAAAAGAGAAGGAGGTGTGTCAAACGAGCAGAGTAGCTAGGTAACTGCCACAAACAGCAGGGCAGTCCCTCGACCCCATTCAGGAGCCTCGAACGATGCATACGATGCAATGCATATGAGCTCCAAAGTAATACTCAACCGCGATAACCCCATCCCAATCCTAGACTGGGTGTTGAGTGATGAAGCTGTCCCTATCCGCAATCATTCGAAGTTATGTCTCCAGGCTGTCCTCACCCGCAGCAGCAGCCTTCATCTCCTGGGCCTATGCATCCACCTTGATGGCAGCGCCAGATTCCTCTTTCCCCACCACCTCATCCCTGACAGCCTGCAGCTCCTTGGCAATGAGCGCCATGTTTGGGTGGCTTGCAGTGCGCTCCACAGTGCAGTTCACTGCCAGCTCAGCCAAGTGCTGCACAACATCCCCGGGAGCGGCGTCCATGGTGGGGTGCTTGAGGCTCTCTGCATTACCCGACGACAGGCACTCGGATACCTGAGAGAGTGGAAGAGGATGGAAAAAACCGCACATTTGAAAAGGTGAAATACACATCAGCTAGCCTATAAAGCGGTTTCTTTCACTTCAATTGGAAGAATGCAATTTTGGCAACATGCAACAAGCTGCCTGAGTGGAACTTACCCACACCACGATGTGCTTGGTCTCCCTAGCATCCTCAGAAAGTGAAGGCCGTCCAGTGAGCACCACAAGCATGAGCACGCAAAAGCTGCAACGCGCGAGAGGCGGTGAGAGCAATGCGATGATGGGAGCGATGCGATAATGAGATACATATACTACTCTAATTTGTGAATTCAATGAACCTGTAGAGGATCTCGATGGTGTTCAGTAAAAAACGAAAGGATGTTGGGTAACCAACTAGGTTGGATGGGTTGACAAACTAGCATTATTACAATATATGCTTGTCCCAGGTGCAAATTTCATGCATAAGCCAATATCGACATTGCATCTGACGGGGTACAAGCCATTTCTTTTAGAAAAACTTGCGATATCCTACATTACTTGGAGCCATCTCCCAGAGCCTGCTGGCTCACATAGCACAATCTTAATATGACTCTTGGCTCACCTGTAGACATCGCTGGCTGTAGTTGCCTTGGACGTCCGGTTGTAAACCGGATCCACATAGCCCGGTGTTCCCATAATTCGAGTCGTGCCCACTGTCGTGCCCTCTCCCACCCTCATGAGCCCAAAATCTGCAATCTTGGGCTGGTGAGTGGTTTGACGATGATAGCATGAATGCAGCAGCACAAAACAAAGAACAAATAATGCTGACAAAATACACAAAATTCGTTGGCTCACCTTCCTCCTCCAGGAGCTGTGCTACCCTTAGCCCACCCCCACCCTCAGGTGTGACAACAAGAGTACCATGCATCTTTCCCAGGATCCAGTGTACCACACTTGCACCAAGCACATCGAACTTTGCCACTTCTTCATTCGTGACCTTGTCCAGCGAGAACAGTTGAACGTGGAGTACGTTGCATCTGAATGCAACCTGGCTGATCTGTTCACCAAGCACCTTGGGTAGTTTCCTCACCATCGTCTCCTTGGCACCATGGGGCTATGTGCCCCACCTTCTCCACCTTGAGTTCGGTTGACGTCTATCGGGGGGTGTTAGTGTTAGCCCTCAATCTCACATTTTGTACTTGCATTTTTTATATCCTAGTCTAGTGTGCACTTTGTGTTTGGTTGGGTGTACACCCACATCCCAACCAAACCCAAATGTGATCCCCAAGAAATCTCCAACCCACCAATTGGAGATTGCCTTGGGATACCCCCAATCCCCTAGGATTGCCCCCAATTCTCTCCCCATCCTTACCTTGCCCATTTCCAATTACTTAAAGAGCCTTGAGCTCATTACTAATTAATGGATTCTAAGCTCAAGTTCTAACAAACTTCTGCCGAGGTTTCTCGATGCTTCCTTTGCTCGTGTCTAACAAACGTTCCAATTGCAGAATCCTACACCCTCCCATCTTCTGACCTGTAGCTTGCGAAGCTGAAGGTTGACACACAGGAGAATCTTAAACCGCTAAAGGACAAATGGCCCACAAGCGGCTGCATTCTTACCGTTGACAAATGGACATGCCTCAAAATTCGTGGCATGGTGTGCAAAATTACCAAAAATTACACGGCGCATGTGGTGGTCGACACCGTTGACTCTAAGCCCAAACAATACCGGCGTGTATCTGGCGGGCCATATTCGCCGTCAGCCTGCACCGTCAGTGACTACCCATGATGGACAACCCATTAACAACTCGAGTGCTAGACGAAAGGCTTTCCCCACATGCTATTCACCTACTACGCTGCCCATGTGCTAAACCGCAGGCTTTATGACATGGAATATACGGACTATGAATTGGGGTTTAACCAAGTACATCGCATGGCCATGCTGGTGAAGGGGAGCCAGTCAGTCATCACCCTCTTCCACAAAGTCTTCAACAACGTAGCTCTGGTACGCTCTGGAGCTACACGGTTTAGTTTGGAATCCAAGTGATTACGATCACTCATTTCCCTGTAAATTAGGATATCACGGGCCTGCTCGCTGCCGAAGATGAGCTTTTCTGGTCGCCATCAAGACTAACATAGCCAAGAGGTGGGATGCACAACCCACTGCATTCATTGGGGTGGCTCATGAGACCAGTACGTGGGGGAGGTAAGAAACGACTCAGAGGGGTGCAGATGAGTTGATCCAAGCTAGTGGTTGGATGTTTGACGCCTCAATTTGTTATGGGCCTAGCTTGCAGCATTCCATAAGGTCGGGGGTCAGTTGAGAGCTGTCGATGCCCGTTGGTCAGCGGCAACCTTAGTGCAGGGCGGTCACTTCACAGATGTGAAATGGCGTACGTACAGGGAGGAAGCCGTTGCACTCTTGGAGCTGACTGTCATGGTAATCTCACATCCAGCCACGCTCTTCGAGGTCAAACGGAACCTCAAGAAATTGGAAACTGACTGAAATCGTCGTGCGTGATGGACAGCGTTGGAGTATAATACGCCACTCGCATATCTTCCAGCACAGGTCTAGAGAACTCAACAACTAGCCAATACACCAAACTCAGCCCGTCGCACGATTCCAATCCACAGCCATGTTCTTGTCAAGTCAAAGCATTCAGCAAGAAGCCCTAATTGCCACACTTCCCTGGAGAAAGGGGATGTAAGGTTGAGAACATATCTTGGTCGGCCTGATCCGGCATAATTTACTGAAATTGGGTACCAGGACGACCCGACCCGGCCGGGAAAACCTGGCCCGACACGCCCGGGTCAGCATCACGAGCTTGCAGACCAGGCCCGGCCAAAAAACCGGGCCGAGCCGGGTCGACTTGAACCGGAAATTAACTCAATCCTATCGAGAAATTCCAGCCAGCAGTGATGTGCACATGGCACGCAGAAAAGCTGCGCAGCTTACAGGTAGTCCAATTGCGCAAGACTCCCAAGTGTGGCTGGAATAATCCCCGAAAGTCCATTTTGGCGCATATCCCTGTACAGAAGAGCACGACATGATTAGCCTGGCCATCTAAATGAGCAGGTGAACTATTATAAAGGCTAAGATGGTGTAGCACTTATGAGTTTTGCTAAAGCAACAAATGCGTGAATTCAATCAAGACCAACCAGAAGGCTGGTCTAGCAGGTAGGCAAGATGCAGCGGTTGGAACTTATAAGGATTGATTCGATTGGAAGAGCTATAGCAAAACGAGCGAATGCAGAGGACTGGATGAGTTTGTTGAGGTTGAGATTCAGTAATCGCAGTTGTGAGTTCTGCCAATTGAGGGTTTCGGGGCTTAGGAACAAAAGTATGCATCTGAAGTACAACAGCAGGGAGAAACACAGAGTCGCAAAGCGATGAAGAGTGCAGAGGTGGGGAGGAGTGGGAGATCAGAGTACACACGGCCAGTGGAGGAGTGATGCGCACATGGCATGCAGCACCAAGTGGGCAGAGCAGAACGCAGGTGGAGAAAATTCAGTGTGCCTCTTACAGGTATGTGAGTGCCATGAGCGCAGAGATGCTGTTGGGAGTGGAGCCGTTGAGAGAGTCAGAGCTCAGATCCAGTGTGGGTGAGTGGGCTGGACGTGGTGAGACGAGAGGCTCATCAAAAGCCTGTCCACAGAGGGTGGCTGCGACTTGGAATGATTGATTAAGCTCTTAAGGGCTATTGCAAGGCAAGCAGGTGCAGAGGAATGACAGAGGTTGCAAAGATTGAGATAATGTAGTTGCAGTTTTGACTTCTGCCAAAGCAGCAATCATTTCAGGGTTTTGAGGTTCGATAACAAGAACATGGATTCAAAGGAACAAAACTACGGAGCGCTGCAAACTGCAGAGGGGGTGAAGAGTGGCCGTACGGAGTGCATGGGCAGTGGAGGAGTGCCGGCAGTGATGCGCACATGGCATGCAGCACCCAGTGGACAGCGCAGCATGCAGGAAGAACAAACCCAGCATGCCACTCACAGGTATGTGACTACTGTGAGTGCGGAGATGCCGTTGGGAATGGAGCCCGCGAGAGAGTTAGAGCTGAGATTCCTGTGTGGGGTTGAGTTGAGTAATTCGGACGTGATGAGACGAGAGGCCAACACCCCGTTTACAGAGGGTGGCTAGAATTTGGAAGAATTGGTCAGTCAGGAGCTACAGCAAGGCAAACAGATGCAGAGGAACACGTAGATTGTGAGGATATACAGGTTGAGATTGAGGATATACAGGTTGAGATTGTGTACTAGTGGTTGTGAGTTAAAACAACACGTAGATTGAATGAAGTACAGCAAGTAGGTTGGTGTGGTAGGGTAGAACAAGGAGTGGCAAATGGATGCAAACAACAACAGAGGGAACCAGTGTGCTGAGTGCATTGGCAGTGGAGGTGTGCCACCAGTGATGCGCACATGGCATGCAGCACCCAGTGGAGCAAACCCAGTGCGCCTATTACAGAGATTCGAGTGCCACAAACGCAGAGATGTTGTTGGGAATGGAGCCCACGAGGGAGTTGGAGCTGAGATCACTGTGTAGGGTTGAGTGAGTGGACGTGATGAGGCTCGTAAAATACAGTCCGTTATTTACGGTAATCTAAAAAATGCTGCCTGTTATTTTGTTTCAGAAACTCGAGACACAAAAGAAAAGGAAAAAAAAAGGACAAATACATTTACAATCGTAAACACAAAAAACAACACACAAGAAAGGGCTAGCAGCTATGTGCAGAATTGGTAAATTTGTACCCGCCTCCCCTTTGTCCTGCTTAGTTATGGTCCCATGGTTTGGTGCCCCGCTGGTTTGAGATCTAAAACGGCCTTTCTTTAGAAACAAACACCTCTTGGAACCGTTTTCAACTGGTTGTAACGACTGTTTTTAACAATACCCTTTTTTAAAGATACATTTTAGAATTTGGCCGTTTCTAGTATTTATCCTTGGAAGATAGGCATGACTCCAGGCAGATTTAGAGGACTGCGATTGTAAAGGCCGAGATCAAGTAGTGGCGGTTGTGAGCTCTGCTGAAGCAAACAAGCAACCAGAAGCAGACATGAGCAATTAACGAGGCGAGTAATACTCGCCACGTTTTGGGCCAGCACGTTTTTTGAACAAGCTGAGGCAAGTATTACTTGCCCGAGTAACATCGCCATTTGCCCTACTTGTTACTCGCCAAATGGGCGAGTTTTGTTTTTTTTTTTCTTACCAACTACGAGTAAAAAGGTACTCGTAGCGAGGCAAGTAATGCTCGACTAGTGAGCAAATTCACTAACCGAAGAGTGCACGGGGAGAGCACAGTAGTAGGGGAAGGATTGGGTGATCAGAGAGCGTGGGCAGTGGAGGAGTGCCTCCAGCGATGTGAATGGCGTACAGCATCCAGTGGACAGAGCAGCACGCAGGTGGAGCAAATTCTGTGTGCCTCTTACAGCTGTGTGAGTGCCGCGAGCATGGAGATGGTGTCGGGAATAGAGCCGGTGAGAGAGTTAAAGCCGAGATCTCTGTGTGGGTGAGTGAGTTGGATTGGATGTGATGAAATGAGCGGTTCCAATCTCGGTCCACAGAGGGTGGCTTGAAAAGGGATTGATTAGATAGCAGCCATAGAAGGCGAGCAAGTGCACTGGACTGACTGCACTGGACTGAATGAGAATTTAAAGGTTGAGATTGCAAACTCGCGATTGTTAGTTCTGGCGAAGCAGTAAACATGTGGATTCAGGGTTTCAATGATTAGGTCCAAAAGCTTGAATTCGAAGTAGAACAGCAGGGAGGAACGGAGTGGAAAGGCGAGGCAGACAGTAGAAGGGGAAGGATTGGGCGGTCAGAGAGTGTGGGCAGTGGAGTAGTGCCTCCAGCGATGTGAATGGCGTGCAGCATCCAGTGGACAGAGCAGCACGCAAGTGGAGCAAACACTGTGTGCCTCTTACAGCTGTCTGAGTGCCGCGAGCGCGGAGATGCTGCCAGGAATGGAGCTGTTGAGAGAGTTAGAATGGAGATCCCTATGTGGGTGAGTGGGTTCGACGTGATGAGATGAGATGCTCAAATTCCTGTCTAGAGCCTGGGTGTCACATCAAAAGGGCACTGCAATCGTAAGGGTTGAGATTTTGTACTGGCAGGCAGTCGTGAGCTTTGCTGAACAATGAAGCTTCTGGAAGGGTTGGTACAGCAGGGACGATAGAGGACTTGCAAAGCAAACAGACAGCAGAGAAGGGGATGAGTGAAAGTGCAGAATGCATGGGCAGAGGCTAAGTTGGAATATACGCTTATAGCGTATATACGCGTATTGTATATACGCTAGTGTATATACGCTATCCGCTTAGGGGTTGGTTTGGAGATACGCTTTTTTGGGCATAGAAAAAGCTTTCCGGGCAGGGTGAAAAAAAAATACTCCCTATTCTCACAAAGGCTTGCCCTAGCATAATCCTGAATTCGAATGACGAGTGCAATGGGAGGTGGAGTAGACATAATAGCGAGAAAGCGAAGTAGCGTGAACTCTGGTGAAAGCGGGAACGAAATGGCGAGTTAGGGTTAGGCAACAAGGCTGGCTGGTAAGTACCGTGAGATTTGTTGGGGGATCAATTTTAGGTTGGAGTTTGTAGATGAAGTGGGGTTCAATGCGGTAGAAGGGATGGATTTCAATGCCTAGATTGGGATCTGAAATTCAACATTTGCCTGACAACTTCGAAGTCAGAACCCCGTTTCCCTAGATCGCGGATTTGAATTTCGACTACGGCAAAATGCTCACCTAAGAAATCCGCGTCGTTTTTGCGATTTTGTTTTTCGGGCAGCCCCAACACATTTCTGATAGCGTATAGCGTATTCGCTAGCGTATAGCGCATGTATGCTAGCGTACATACGCTATACGCTTAAGGTGTTAAGCGTATATTCCAACTTAGTTAAGAACTGTCGTCGCTAAGAACTATGTCGTCGTTAAGAATAAGGTCGACATAAAGAACTAGGTTGTCGAACTAGATCGTCGGAAGCCAACTCGACATTGAGTTGGAAGGGATTGGGAATGTATGTTGTTGAGAGGGTATTTCAGCGGTGGACAGGAGGGGTTGTTTTGCATCGAAACTTGAAATCGAAGTTGAGATTGCAATTTGCGAAGTCCAAATTTGAGTTCGCTACGTCACCATCTCAAACACAACTTTTGGTGTTTTTTTTTTCGGTCTGCCCGTGCGTATTTCCGCGTATCTTTGCAAAACACGCAGCGTACATATTTCAAAGCTAGAAACACCATAATTGTGGTGAAGTCACACAACCTTGTTGGTCAAGGGAGGGTGTCCCACTCATCATTACCCCATGTGCTGGGGCAGTAAACATTAGTGTGTTGGCCACCCCATATAGACTGGTTGTCATTTCCTCCAAGTAATGGTCCTCTTGTCTAGGGTGTTAGGTTCGGTGTTATAATCCAACGCTTCTTGTATAACCCTTGAGAGAATACATTTTTCTCTCCCTCTCATCTCCTCAACAACTGTTAGTTTCTTGAGGCGTTTGCCTTAGGCTTCTAAAAGAGAACGTATGTGGACCTCGAGGTGGGAACTGTGGGACATGTAAGGCCGCTAAAAGAGAACGTGTGTCTAATATATCTAGGACCTCGAGGCGTTTGCCTTAGGCGTTCAATACCATAAAAGAAACCAACAGCCCTAGAGGAGATGAGAGGGAGGGAGGGTGGAGACCAAAAACCTACTCAAGAAGACCAGCTTGGTAAAATTGGGACAAAACACCATAGTTGGCTGGCTGCCACCGCACATGGGTTATTGATGAGTGGATGCCCTCGTTGGCCAGCAATGTTGGGTTGGGACCAACTTCCAGGCTAGAAGATTTGGGTTGAGATTGCTTACCTTCAAAACCTAAAACTATATGGTGCATATATAAGTACACTCTACTAGGGAATAAGCGACCAAGGTAGTCGACAGAGCAGCACACAGCTGGAACAAGTTCAGTGTGCCTCTTACAGGTATGAGAGTGCCCTGACGGCGGAGATGCTGTCGGGAATGGAGCCGGTGAGAGAGTTAGCCTTGAGATACCTGTGTCGGGGTGAGTGAGTTGGAAGTGACAAGACGAGAGGTTCAAATCCCGGACTATGGCCGGCAGGAACTAACAAGGATTGATGAGTATGGAAGGCCTATAGCAAGGCAAGCGAAAGCAGAGGACTGGCAGAGACTGTACAGGTTTAGATTGTGTAGTGACAGTTGTAAAATATGCAGAGCTAGAAAAACAAGTGTACTGGGTTTTTTTTGTTTAGGAACCAAGGCATGAGAATTAATTACAACAGCAGGGAGGAACACGGAGTGGTGAGGCGATGCAGTCAGCAGAGGTGGGAAGGAGTGGGCGTGCAGAGTGCATGGGCAGTGGAGGAGTGCCAGCAGTGATGCGCACATGGCATGCAGCACCCCGTGGACAGAGCAGCACGCAGGTGGAGCAAAACTTGTGTGCCTCTTACAGGTATTCCAGTGCCACAAGCGCAGATATGCTGTTGGGAATGGAGCCTTTGAGGGAGTTGTGGCTGAGATCCCTGTATGGGGTCGAGTATTTTGAAGGTGACAAGAGGAGAAGCTCAAATCCCTGTGCATAGAGGGAGGCTAGAACCTGGGAAAAAAGATCAGTTAAGGGCTATAGCAAGGCGTTCAAATCCAGAGAACTGACTGAGAATGGAAAGGTTGAGATTGTGTAGTGGCAATTGTGTGCATTGCCAGAGCAGTAAAGATGTGATTTCATGATGGAGGATTAGGCACAAAGGCATGAATCTGAAGTACAACAGTAGGGAGGAACATGGAATGGCAAAGCGATGAAGGCAGCAAAAGGGGTGTGGGATGGGCATGCAGAGTGGAGGAGTGCCAGCAGTGATGCGCACATGCCATGCAGCATCCAGTGAACACGAAACCCTAAACCTAAATGTGCCTCTTACAGGGATTCGAGTGCGATGAGCGCAGGGATGCTGTTGGGAATGGAGCCCCCGAGTAGGTTAGAGCTGAGATCTCTGTATGGGGTTCAGTGAGTTGGATGTGATCAAACGAGAGGCTAAAATTCCTGCTACAAGTGGGGATATAGCAACACGATCAAATCCAGACTTAGTTGGCACTTCAGGTTTTCTTAGGTCACGTAAACGTAAACTTACGCGTAAGTTCAACATTGCCTTTACTTACTCGTAAAACTACATCAACATGACGGGAAAGGATACAAAGAAAAGGGTATGCAAATAAGAAGCTATCTGACTGGTATGTGGCGGTGACATGGCAGAGTATGCACAGAGCATCTTTAGGGTGATGAAACTACGAGATAACGTGCACAGCACAGAAGAAGTAAGCAACTGACTGGTTAGGCACTTCCCACATAGCCACTTAGTCCTCAAAATTCGTCCTTTTCCGGAGAAATGTTTCTGTCAGACCGTAAACGTTAAGACGGTTTGGGCCCACGTTACTAAACGTAAGTTTACTTCGTAAACTAACGTACACGTAAACCTTCTTAAACTCTAACTGCCAACTAAGAATCCCAAGGAATGACTGAGAATGTAATGGTTGATATTCTGAAGTCGCACTTGAGCAATTTGCCAAAGCAGTAAACATGTGGATTCAGGGTTTCAAGAATAGGCACGAAGGCATGAATTCAAATGACAACAGCACCGAGGAACACGGAGTGGTGAAGCGATGCAGACAGCAGAGGTCGGAAGGACTGAGCGTGCAGAGTGCATCGGCAGTGGAGGAGTGCCAGCAGTGATGCGCACATGGCATGCAACACCCAGTGGTCAGAGCACACGCAGGTGGAGCAAACCCAGTGTGCCTCTTACATCCATAATAGAGCAACGAGTACGGAGATGCTGTCAGGAATGGAGCCGGTGAGAGAGTTAGAGTTGAGATACCTGTGTGGGGGTGAGTGAGTTGGACAGGAATGGAGCCGTTGATACGAGAGGCTCACATTTTTTTGTCCACAGAGGGTGGCTGGAACTTGAAAAGCATAATTAGTTCGGGAGGGCAAGAGCGAGGACGTAGGAAATTGCGATTGTGAAGGCCGAGATTATTTAGTGGTAGCTGTGAGCTCTGGTGGAGGAATGAAGCAACAGAAGGTTGGTGCAGCACGGATGTTCGAGGAGTGGCAAGGCAATGCAGACAGAAGAGGTGGGAAGGAGTGGGCATGCTGAGAGCATGGGCAGTGGAGGAGTGCCAGCAGTAATGCGCACATGGCATGCAGCACCCAGTAAACCCGAAACCCTAAACCCAGTGTGCCTCTCACAGGGCTTTAAGTGCGATGAGCGCAGAGATGCTGTTGGGAATGGAGCCCCAGAGAGGGTTAGAGCTGAGATCCCTGTATGGGGTTCAGTTTGTTGGATGTGATGAAACGAGAGGCTGAAATGCCTGCTACAAAGGAGGCTATAACAACGCGAGCAAATCTAGACTTACTTGGCACTTCACGTTTTCTTAGGTCACGTAAACGTAAACTTACGCTTAACTTTAACTTTACATTAACTTACTCGTAATATTACTTCAACTTGTACCGGCAAGGAAAAAACAAAAAGGTCTGCAAATATGAAGCTATCTGGCTGGTATGTGGCGGTGACATGGCAGAGTATGCACAGAGCATCTTTAGGGTGATGAAACTAGGAGATAACGTGCACAGCACAGAAGAAGCAAGCGACTGACTGGTTAGGCGCTTCCCACATAGCCACTTAGTCCTCAAAATTCATCCTTTTCCGGACAGCCAGAAAGTTTTCTGTCAAACCGTAAACGTAAAGATGTTTTGGGCCCACGTAACTAAGCGTAAGTTTACCACGTACACTAATGTACACGTAAACCTTCGTAAACTCTAACTGCCAACTAAGAATCCCAAGGAGTGACTGAGAATGTGATGGTTGACACTCTGAAGTAGCACTTGAGTGATTCGCCGAAGCAGTAAACATGTGGATTCAGGGTTTCGAGAATACGCACAAAGGCATGAATTCAAATGACAACAGCACCGAGGAACACGGAGTGGTGAAGCGATGCAGAGAGCAGAGGTGGGAAGGACTGGGCGTGCAGAGTGCATGGGCAGTGGAGGGGTGCCAGCAGTGATGCGCATATGGACAGAGCAGCACGCAGGTGGAGCAGACCCAGTGCCTCTTACAGCCATGTAAGAGCAACGAGTGCGGAGATGCTGTCGGGAATGGAGCCCGTGAGAGAGTTAGAGTTGAGATTGCGGAGATAACTACTACAACGGGAGCTAGACTACGGGCTAGGCACGGGTGCTTGTGTGATCTCTGCGTTCGTTGGTCCTTAGTCGTTTTCCTAGTGCACACACAGCTTGCTAGTTCACGGGGAGAATTGGCAAGAGTTTCACTAGAGAAAGTTGACAACAATGGTACAATGAAGTTGGCATGGCAAGAATACATCCGAGCTAGCATTCAGGTCGGTCGACTGCCAGCACAGCATGGTCGACCGCGTTCCAGCATGACTTGGTCGACCGCACTCCAGCAGTGCAAAGTCGACAGCGTGCCAACGCTGCAGGTTGACGGCGTGCCAGCGTTGCTCCCGTAGAACAGCAACGCACCTACTTCGCAGGTGTTCGTAGATGATTGGAGGGCTAAGCCTCGTCACCTCAACAACGCACGCACCAAGTCATCTTCGTGCTGGCGGCTCCACCTGATCCGCCACGTCGACCTCGGGATACCACCACCGAGGTCGGACTCGCCAACTTCGCCTGGGCGACCGTCGCACTCCTTCGCAAAACCTCGTCACCCAGGTATCCTGGTCGACCGGGCAAACATGTCGACCAGCTGCTCCTGTATGTGCTCGTCGACCTCCCAAGTCGACAACCACACCAAGTCGACCTCACCAGGTCGACCACTCCTCTGGTCGACCAGCTCCAGGTCGACGTCACTCCTGGTCGACCAGCTCAGTTGTCAGCCGACCACCTAAGTCGGCTACCCAAAGTCGGCGTCACCAAGTCGACGCCCCTTCTACGTCGGCGCCGACTTCCAGTTTGACCTCTTGAAGTCGGCGACCTCCCAAGTCGGCGACCTTGCAAGTCGGTGACCTTGCAAGTCGATGACCTTGCAAGTCGGTGACCTTGCAAGTCGGTGACCTTGCAAGTCGATGACCTTGCAAGTCGGTGACCTGGCAAGTCGGCGCCGACTTCCAGGTCGACGTGCCACATCGCCGACCACCAGTTGAATTCGGCCGCCGGCTTCCCAAGTCGGCGGCATTGCAGTGGCCCCGTGCAAGTCGACCAACCCCGTCGACCAGCTCGCCCAAGTCGGCGTCGCCCACTGCTGCAAGTCGGCTGTACCTTCCGTACACCCCACCACGAAGTCGGCTCCGCCCAAGCGTGGACGGGGCCAACACACAACTCCCGTTGACACTCCCGTGCCGCGTTCACGCTTGGCCCCCCCCAAGTCCACTCGGCAGTACTCCTCGGAGAATAGCTCGTCGACGTGCACCCAACACACAGCACGTCGTCCACCGCACCAGCCATGCAAGAGGGCATGGCATCTACTGCTGCACGTCGTCATCTTCGTCGCCCACGTCGGCCAAGCGCACCTGGCTGATGGCGACGGAGCACCGGTTGAAGGCCGGATAGTGCAGCGCCTTTGTCAGGAAGTCGGCCGGCTGCTCACTGGTCGGGATGTACCTCAGCGAGAACTTCCCGCGCTTCACCATGTGCTGCAGCCAGGCCTGTCGCCGCTCCATGTGCTTGAGGTTGCCCGTCAACCCCATGCCCTCGGCGACTGTGATGGCTGACTTGTTGTCCACCCGAAGGACGGTCGGCTTCCCCGCATCCAGCTGCCGGAACTCAGCAAGGAGGAAGCGAAGTCGGCGTCCTTCCTTGCCGGCTTCGGTGGCTGCCACGTACTCCGACTCAGTCGACGACAATGTCGCGCACTTGATGCGCTGGCTCGACCAGGAGACTGCGGCCCCTCCATAGACGAACACGTAGCCACCCGTGCTCGTCCTCTTCTGCTTGTCACCGGCGTCGTCGGCGTCCACGTAGCCGACCAGCTCCAGCGACTTAGGTCCACCGCCGAACTCCAAGGCGGTGTCGTGCGTGTTGGCGAGGTAGGCGAGGCAGCGGTCGACCTCGCGCCAGTGCTGGTCGCTCCTCAACGTGAGACCGCTCCCCAGCTTGCTGCAGGCGAAGGCGATGTCCGGTCTCGTCGTCGTCGCCGCGAACTGCAGCGAGCCGACCTTCTGCCGGTACTCCTCCTCCTGTCGCTCCTGCCCCTCCTCGTCGTCGAAGGTGAGCTGGGCGTAGGCGTTGACCGAGACCGGCATCTTCGGAGTGCGTCCGGTCTGCTCCTCGTCGATGAAGCGCCTACGCAGCTTGTCGGCGTAGCCCTGCTGGTGCAGCCACAGCTTCCCCGCCGACCTGTCGCGGACGATCTCCAGCCCGAGGTACTTCTGCACCAGCGAGATCTCACGCAGTTCGAAGGCGGACTCCAGCAGCTCCTTCAGCATCTCGGTGCTGCTGCTGGCGGCAAGCAGGTCGTCGACGTAGACCAGCACCCAGCAGGCCACTCCGTCCTCTCCGACCTTGAAGTAGAGAGCCTCGTCGACCTGGCTCTTCTTCCACCCAGCGCCGACCAGCACGTCGTTGAGCGCCAAGTACCACAGCAGAGGCGACTGCTTCAGCCCGTACAGGCTCTTCAGCAGCTTGCACACCCGGCCGGTCCCGTCGTTGAAGTAGTCCGGCTGGGACATGTAGAGCACCCTGTCGAGCTTGCTCTGCAAGAAGGCGTTCTTCATGTCGAGCTGCATCAGGTTGAGGTTGCGGACGGCAACGATGCTGAGGAAGATCCTCAGCGTGACGTAGCTGCCCACCGGCGCAAACGTCTCGTCGTAGTCGGCGCCGTACACCTGCGTGAAGCCCTTCACAACCAGCCTCGCCTTCTCGCGCTCGACGGTGTCGTCGACGTGGTACTTCGTCGTCAACACCCACCGGTTCTTCATGACGTTCACTCCCGGCGGGCGTTCGACCAACTCCCAAGTCCCCATGCTGATGAGGCTGCGGATCTCCTCCTCCATGGCGGCTTTCACCGCCGGGCCCTTCCAGCTCGCCAACGCCTCCTTCACCGTCATGGTCGAGATGTCCCAGCGGTGCTCGGGGTCGGCATGCATGTCGGGGTCGAGCTCCGGAAACTCCTCATCCTCCTCGGCGTCGTCATACGCCAGGTCGTCGTCGTCCACTTCGTAGACCGTGGTGAAGGCAGCGGGGACGAAAAATTCGGGTGGCCTCCGAAGTCGGCCTGACTTCCGGGGTTCAGGAGGAACCTCCACCACGTCACTCTTGGTGGACTCCTCGGCGTCCTCCCCCTCGTCGTCCTTCTGCACCTCAGTCGACTTCCTGGCCAGCTTCTCCCCTGTGGTCGGCTCTCCTGCCGACTACCCGGTTGCCGACTGCTCCGTGGTCGATTTCACTGCTGCCTGCTCCCCTGTCGGCTGCTGCGCTTCGACCTGCTCCTCCCCTAGCGACATCGGCTTCAATCCCACGTCGACTTGTCCCTCATCACGTCGGCCACCGGAGATGCCCTTGGCCGGCGCCGAAGGCGACGGCCCACTACTCCCCTCATCGCCGGAGGCCGATACCGAGGTCAGCCCGCGCAGGTCGGCAAGGAGGGGAGGGGCAGGGGTCGGGGAGGGGGGGGAGGGAGGACGGACGTCCTCGACGTCCTCAGCAGCAAGCTCACCGACCTCGGCGAGCAGAGGCAGCGTTGCCGTCGAGGTGTCGGTCGGCGGCGTGGTCGGCGTCCGTCCTGACACCAGCCCGTGCTCCGACTTCCACACTTCCAGCGACAAGTCCTCGTAGAACACCACGTCCGACGTGGTGACCACCCGGTTGTCGGCGACGTCGAGGAGCTCCCAGCCCTTGCTCTCCCCTGACACGCCAAGGTGAAGGCCCCACCTGGCCTTCGGCTTCAGCTTCCCACCACGCTGCTGCTCGGGGACAAGGAACTGCGCCATGCAGCCCCACACCCGCGCCAGCGACAAGTCGGGCTTCTGCCCGGTCAGCAGCTGGTGCGGCGTCGTCCCCGTCGGCAGCGTCGACCTCTCAAGGCAGTTGCGGACCCAGACGGCCTGCCGCAGAGCGAGGTGCCACCAGTGGTGCTGCACGCCCATGTGTAGCAGCATCGTCCGCACCGACTCCACCACCGTCCTCATCTCCCGCTCCGCCATGCCGTTCTGCTGCGGGGTGTACGGGCAGGTAAGGTCGTGGACGATACCCTTGCCGTCCACGAAGTCGGTGAACTTCTTCCCGAGGAACTCCCCTCCTCGGTCGGAGCGAAGCATCAGCACCGACTTCTTCGTCTGCCTCTCCACCAACACCAGCCACTTCTGGAACTCCAGCAGCACATCCGACTTCTTGGCGACCGACCTCACCCACACGAAGCGGGTCTTGCGGTCCTTCAGCAGCAGGAAGTACAAGCTGCCGTCCTTGGCAACCACGCGGAACGGCCCGCACAGGTCGATGTGCACGACGGCCAGCACGTCGCCGGCGTCGGAGCCTTGGTCGGGGAAGGTGTGCCGCGCCAGCTTCCCGCCGACGCACGAGACACACGGGGAGTCGGCGCCCGTCGCTGACTTGAGGTCCAGCCCAATGGCGACCTCGTTCTTCGCCGAGCTCCATATGGTGTCCATGCCGACGTGTGCAAGCCGCGCATGCATCATGTCCGGCGTCGACTTCGTCTTCGAGACGATCGCCCGCAGGGCCAGAACCTCCGTTGTGGGCGACGTTGACCTCGTTGGGCAGGGACGCAGGTTGGTGCAGAGGACACGCCCGGAGTACGTCGCCCGACCGAGCACCTCTCCGGCTGCCGAGACGAGTAGCATTTCGTCGCCGTCCTCCTGCACCTTCACGCCGTGTTCCTTCAGCTGGCCGGACGACAGCAGGTTTGCCCGCACACCCGGGACGTACAGCACGTCGGGGATGAGCACCTGCTTCCTGGCCTCTCCCTGCAGGGCGACGGTGCCACGGCCCTGGACGTCCTGCAGCGCCCCATTGAAGCCGCGCACATGCTTGATGGGGCCACTCGGCTGCAGGTCGACGAAGACTTCTTTCGTCCCCATGAGGTGGTGGGAGCAGCCGCTGTCGAGCAGGACCACCGCCGGGTTCGCCTGCACAGCTGCTGCCACCGCCTGGAAGTCCTCTCCGTCCTCCGGTGCCAGCGAGATGGTCGGCTCCACGACGCCGACCAGCGAGCACGACGCCGTCTTGTCATCCCGCCCCTTGCCGCCTGCAGAGGAGTCGGCGTCCTTCGCCGAGGTCGACGTCGTCGACTGCTTCTCCTTGCGCGGCTTGTTTCCTCCTCGACGAGGACGACGACTGCCAGACCTCCCACGGCCTCCCTTGACGTCGTCGTCGTCGGAGTCACTGCGGTCGGGGCACTCGAAGGAGAGGTGGTCGGGGTCGCCGCACAGCCAGCACTCCCGACGTCGACCTCCTCCTCCTCGACCGCTGTCCTTGGTCGACTTCTTCTTGTCGACCTCCTTGGCCGACTTCGAGCCACCGCTACCGCCGCCGCCAAACTGTCCGCGCTGCCCCGGTCGACCTCCTTGCTTCGTCGGGGCGACGAAGTTGGCCTGCGCCAAGAGCTCCTGGGACCGCTCTGCCTCCTGCATCGCCTCGTCCTGCAGGATGTACGAGGTCAAGTTGTCCTCGTTGAGCGTCGTCCTCGTGCTCGGCGCCATCGACAGCCGCTTCAGGAGGTTGTAGCTGCTCGAGAGTCCCTGCATGACGTGGGTGACGTACGACGCCGTCGAATACTGCGCGCCGGCCATCCTGATGGTGGCGAAAATTCGCCGGGCCCGGTTGCAGTAGTCGGTCGCCGTCTCCTCGTCGCCCATACGCAGGTGCGTCAGCTGTCCCTCCAGCTGGGCGATAAACAGGTCGTCGGTGACTTGGTAGGTCGACTCGATGAAGTGCCACGCCTGGTGGCCGGCGTCGAGGTACTCTCGGCACCACTTCAAGGCGATCTGCACGCCCGGCGAGCAGCACCGCGAGATGACTGTGAAGGTCAACAGCTGCACGGCGCGAAACTCCGCACGCAAGTCGGGGTCGTCCGGCGTCGCCACGGTACCTCGAGCAAAGCTGATCAGCCCGGCCATCTCGAGCTGGGGCTCGATGGCCTCCTTCCAGGTGAGGATGTCGGGTCGACCAGTAAGGGGTGGGGTGACCAGGATCCTGTCCGGCGTGAACTTAAAGTAGCCGTAGCTCGGAGGAATCCCGCCTGCCGTCACCTGAGTCGCCGACATCGGCGACAATCCGCTTCGTCGACCTCCGACGTCGCCCTGCGAGGAGCCTGCAGCCGCCGACGACTGCCTTCCTCGCGCCTGAACGCCGCCGACTTCATCAGCGTGAATCACACCTCTCTGCCTCGACGTGCCTCCCGCACTGCTGCCGACTTGGCCACCTCCGACGTTGACGCCCACGTCGACGCCGCCTTCGTTGGTCACCGGCCGAGGAGAAGCTGGTCGGAAAGGGGGATGCTCCGTCGCCCACATGGAGCGGAGTCCAGCCTCGACGACTGCCCAGGGTATCGCCCCATACTCCTGGGCCTCATGGCGTCTCCTCGCATCCTCCAGCCGTCCCTCCAGGGTGTCCATCACCTTGGTATCTCCTACGCGCACGCTAGGGACCTGTACGGCTGCCGGCCTACGAGCAACTTAGGTAAGTGACCACTACGTCGACCTTACTGAAAGGTAAGTCGTGTGCCGTCCACGCTCACCGCACCATGCGGAGATAACTACTACAACGGGAGCTAGACTACGGGCTAGGCACGGGTGCTTGTGTGATCTCTGCGTTCGTTGGTCCTTAGTCGTTTTCCTAGTGCACACACAGCTTGCTAGTTCACGGGGAGAATTGGCAAGAGTTTCACTAGAGAAAGTTGACAACAATGGTACAATGAAGTTGGCATGGCAAGAATACATCCGAGCTAGCATTCAGGTCGGCCGATTGCCAGCACAGCATGGTCGACCGCGTTCCAGCACGACTTGGTCGACCGCACTCCAGCAGTGCAAAGTCGACAGCGTGCCAACGCTGCAGGTTGACGGCGTGCCAGCGTTGCTCCCGTAGAACAGCAACGCACCTACTTCGCAGGTGTTCGTAGATGATTGGAGGGCTAAGCCTCGTCACCTCAACAGCGCACGCACCAAGTCATCTTCGTGCTGGCGGCTCCACCTGATCCGCCACGTCGACCTCGGGATACCACCACCGAGGTCGGACTCGCCAACTTCGCCTGGGCGACCGTCGCACTCCTTCGCAAAACCTCGTCACCCAGGTATCCTGGTCGACCGGGCAACCATGTCGACCAGCTGCTCCTGTATGTGCTCGTCGACCTCCCAAGTCGACAACCACACCAAGTCGACCTCACCAGGTCGACCACTCCTCTGGTCGACCAGCTCCAGGTCGACGTCACTCCTGGTCGACCAGCTCAGTTGTCAGTCGACCACCTAAGTCGGCTACCCAAAGTCGGCGTCACCAAGTCGATGCCCCTTCTACGTCGGCGCCGACTTCCAGACTGACCTCTTGAAGTCGGCAACCTCCCAAGTCGGCAACCTTGCAAGTCGGTGACCTTGCAAGTCGATGACCTTGCAAGTCGGTGACCTTGCAAGTCGGTGACCTTGCAAGTCGATGACCTTGCAAGTCGGTGACCTGGCAAGTCGGCGCCGACTTCCAGGTCGACGTGCCACATCGCCGACCACCAGTTGAAGTCGGCCGCCGGCTTCCCAAGTCGGCGGCATTGCAGTGGCCCCGTGCAAGTCGACCAACCCCGTCGACCAGCTCGCCCAAGTCGGCGTCGCCCACTGCTGCAAGTCGGCGTCGCCCACTGCTGCAAGTCGGCTGTACCTTCCGTACACCCCACCACGAAGTCGGCTCCGCCCAAGCGTGGACGGGGCCAACACACAACTCCCGTTGACAGAGATCCCTCTGTGGGGGTAAGTGAGTTGGATAGAGCCGTTGAGACGAGAGGCTCAAATTTTTGTTCACAGATTGTGGACGGAACTTGAAAGGCATAATTAGTTTGGGAGGGCCAGAGCGAGTATGTAGGGGACTGCGATCGTGAAGGCCGAAATTATTTAGTCATAGATGTGAGCTCTGGTGGAGGAATGAAGCAGCACAAGGTTGTTCTACCATGGAAGATTGGGGAGTGGCAAAGCGATGCATACAGCAGAGGTGGGAAGGAGTGGGCATGCAGAGTGCATAAGTAGTGGAGGAATGCCAGCAGTGAAGTGATGCGCACATGGCACGCAGCATCCAGTGGACAGAGCAGTACGCAGGTAGAGAAAACCCAGTCAAGGTGCGAAAACACGTCGTTCTCATTCAAATGTGAACTGTAAAATACGATATCGAAAAAAACTGCCATAAACTATGAGTGGAAAGAAAACATCGTTTTTTTTCAGTCAAAAATGGTATCCGCTGCTGTAACATGGGCAATTCATTGTAAGTAGAACAAGGGGGGCGTTAGATGTGCTGCAGCTGGTTCGGCAGGAACTGCTGTGAGGCGTTCTGTTGCTCACAGCAGCATTTTCGAAAGTAAAGCGTTAAACTTCTGTTGAACAAAAAAAACAGAAAAGAAAAACTTCAAAATACCATTCAAATGTATATATGTACATATATATCATTCTCTTTTTACGGTCATTTTTTTCCACCTCACTGTGTGCCTCTTACAGGACTGCAAGTGCCCTGACGGCAGAGATGCTGTTGGAAATGGAGCCCTTGAGGGAGTTAAAGCTGAGATCCCTGTGTGGGGTTGAGTTGGTCGGGAGACGAGAGGCTCAAATTCCTGCTACAAAGGGGGCTATAGCAATGCGAGCAAATGCAGACTTAATTAGCACTTCACGTTTTCTTAGGTCACGTAAATGTAAACTTACGCGTAAGCTCAACTTCACCTTTACTTACTCGTAAAATTACGTCAACATGGACGGGCAAGGCAACAAAAAAAAGGTATGTAAATAAGAAGCTATCTGACTGGTATGTGGCGGTGACATGGCAGTGTATGCACAGAGCATCTATAGGGTGATGTAACTACGAGATGACGTGCACAGCACAAAAGAAGCAAGCGACTGACGGGTTAGGCGCTTCCCATGCAGCACTTAGTCCTCAAAATTCGTCCTTTTCCGGACAGCCAGAAATGTTTCTGTCAGACCGTAAATGTAAAGTTGTTTTGGGCCCACGTAACTAAACGTAAGTTTACAACGCAAACTAACATACACGTAAGCATTCGTAAACTCTAACTGCCAACTAAGAATTTAAAGGAACGACTGAGAATGTAATGGTTGAGACTCTGAAGTCGCACTTGAGTGATTCGCCAAACCAGCAAACATGTGGATTAAGGGTTTCGAGAATACGCACAAAGGCATGAATTTCAAATGACAACAGCACCGAGGAACACGGGGTGGTGAAGCGATGCAGACAGCAGAAGTGGGATGGACTGGGTGTGCAGAGTGCATGGAGTGGCAGCAGTGATGCGCACATGGCATGCAGCACACATTTGTCAGAGCACCACGCAGATGGAGCAGACCTAGTGCCTCTTACAGCCATGATAGGGCAACAAGTGCGGAGATGCTGTCGGGAATGGAGCCGGTGAGAGAGTTAGAGTTGAGATCCCTGTGTGGGGGTGAGTGAGTTCGACAGGAATGGAGCCGTGACGAGAGGCTCAAATTTCTGTGCACAGATGGTGGCTGGAACTTGAAAGGCATAATTAGCTCGGGAGGGCCACAGCGAGGACGTAGGGGAATGCGATTGTGAAGGCCGAGATTATTAAGTGACACCTGGTGGAGGAATGAAGCAGCAGAAGATTGGTCCAGCACAAACGATCGAGGAGTGGCAAAGCGATGCAGACAGCAGAGGTGGAAAGGAGTGGGCATGCAGACTGCATGGGTAGTGGAGGAGTGCCTACAGTGATGCGCACATGGCATGCAGCACCCAGTGGACTGAGCAGTACACAGGTAGAGCAAACTCAGTCAAGGTGCAAATAACGTCGTTCTCATTCAATTTTTTACCGTAAAATACGATATCAAAAAACAAATGCCGTAAAATAAGACTGGAAAGGAACCATCATTTGTTTCAGTAAAAAATCGTATCCCCTACTGTAACATGGGCAATTCATTGTATGTAGAACAAGGGGGGCGTTAGAAGTGTTGATCCTGATTCGGTAGGGGATGCTGTGAGACGTTCTGTTTATTAGGATCTAAAAGCTCAATGCAAACCTTTACTTCACACTTAGTAGTCCCCACGGGGTCACCTCCAAGGGTCCTCGGATGCCTGGCAAAGCCAGCTCCTAACCAAGGGTCCGTGTTTGTAGAGAGACACACCAAGGGTAAAACCAATCGTATGCAATAGAGCACTCCCAAAACTCCTTGCGCAGCGTTATGACGACGAACTGGTCGTGTGCAGAAATTTCTCTTCACGTCAATACGTTGATAGAGAAAACATTCACTCAAAGGACTGATTACACATTCGCACAAGCACACAATTTATATTTTGCCTAACACACAAGCAAAGGAAAATAGAAAAACGGTTGATTAACTGCATTTCTATGACTTCGCCAAGTTGACCTTGAAAACGGTTTCAAACTTCAATCGAATTTGGCTTGATTCGCCTCTGTAAAGACACTGTCTTCAAATTGAAGTTCCTCCAAACGCCCCTGCTGACTCCTCACACGAGCATTCACGAATTCGGATGACTGATCATGAAGTCCTGTTTGGGAATACCATTTTCATGACCGTTTACAGTTGAAAAACGATTTTCACCGTTTTGTCCCTGTATCCAAATCATCGCGTTACGCGCGCGACATTCCCGGCGAAGTTACCTGTAAGCCGAGACAACGCGGGAGTTGGTTTTTCAACCGTAATCCCGAGCTCCCGCATGACCACAATCATGCAGAGGATTGTAAAGGTTGAGATTGTGTCGTGGCGGTTTGGCAATCTGTTAAAGAAGTAAACATGTGGATTCGGGTATCAAGGTTTCGAGAGATCTTACATGTCAGAATATTATGCTCTAGCCTGTAGTGGGGTGCTCTATAGCGAGTACAACCCTTCTAGGGTTTGCTATTTGTATCCTCATTCTTGCTAGTGCAACCTCTTCTTCTTTGCCTAAACTGTTTCTTGCCTAGCTAGGGCTTTCCTAGCTATGGCGCCTTCTTCTACTGCTTATTTTCACATGGTATTAGAGCGATATGCTCCTGGCCTGTGGGCCCCACCTCACTGCTTCCGCTGCTACTGCTACTCCCTGTCCGCCGCGCGCCCCGTGGTGCGCGGCGTCGAAATTAGGGTTTTTCAGCCCGCCGTGCGCCCCGAGGCGCGCGGCGGTTTTCTGCCCGCCGTGCGCCCCGAGGCGCGCGGCGGTTTTCTGCCCGCCGTGCGCCCCGAGGCGCGCGACGGGTTTCTGCCCCGTCACTCGGCGCGTCGCCCCCAGGAGGCGCTACGACGGGCGACGGGGACCCGCGCGTCGCCCCCCGTCGCCCGTCGTGGCCTGCGCGCGGCCCGTACAGCCGGCGCGCGGCCCGTACGGGCTGCGCCAGGCCTGCGCGCGGCCCGTACGGGCTGCGCCAGGCCCGCGCGCGGCCCGTACGGGCTGCGCCAGGCCCGCGCGCGGCCCGTACGGGCTGCGCCAGGCCCGCGCGCGGCCCGTACGGACTGCGCCAGGCCCGCGCGCGGCTCGGGCTGCCTGCGCGCGGTTCGGGAGGCTGTGCCAGGCCCGTGGGCAGCCCGTTCTTCGCTGCCCCTGTCCTCCCCGCTGTCCCCCGTGCTTCTGAAGGCGCCCCACCCCTCCTTCTGCCCGTTCTCCTGGATTAGGGTTTGGGGGTGGGGGGTATGGGGGTGCAGCTTCTGTGTGCCGTTCCCTGCTCCTCCTCCTCCTCCGTCTCCCTGTGCTGCAGCTGCCGCTGAAGGGGGGTGGACCTGTTGGAGCCGTCGGAGTGGTACTAAGGGGGGGTGAAGGGGGAGTGGAGCTAGGGGTGAAGCAGGGGGTGTGTGTCAGGGGGGGTGGTACTGTTTGGGGGAGGTTGAACGGAGGTTGCCGTCGTGTCGCCAGCAGCACCTGTAGTCCGGGGAGTTGCTCCGGTAGCCCAGTCGTAGCCACCTGTGCCAGTCGCCCGTGGGTCCGTTGCTCGTCTGCCGCTACTTTTAGCCACGGGGCCAGTTACTCCAGTAGTCCGGAGCGCTGTTCCGGTAGCCGCTGTGCCAGTGTGCCTCCTGTTGCCCGTGTGTCTGCAGCTTCAGCCGTCGCCTCCTATCTCCTCTCCTCTCACTGTCCCTCCTCCTCCTCACTTGCCCGTTGTGACTACCACTAGCTTTGCTCATAATTGTGAAATTTAAACTATTGCTTCCTGAACTTGTGCTCAGAATGTGTGGTGACATTGTGATCCACCCTGAGCTTGTTCTGCTTTGCTTGCTCTGCTGATTACACCCCACTTTGGCTATGGGGGTGTGTCAGAATATTATGCTCTAGCCTGTAGTGGGGTGCTCTATAGCGAGTACAACCCTTCTAGGGTTTGCTATTTGTATCCTCATTCTTGCTAGTGCAACCTCTTCTTCTTTGCCTACACTGTTTCTTGCCTAGCTAGGGCTTTCCTAGCTATGGCGCCTTCTTCTACTGCTTATTTTCACATTACAGCCATGTGAGTGGATTCCATGTTTGCAGAGAGTGGCTGGAATCTAGAAGAATTGGTGACTTCAGAAGTGAGAATACCAACATCGCAACGCTATGGCAAGGCAAGCAAGTGCAGGGGACTGACTGATCCTGTCCAGGATGGGATTGTGTTGTGGCAGTTGGGAATTTTGCCGAAGCAATCAACATGTGGATTCAGGGTTTTGACGTTTCGGGACAAAAAGCATGACTTTGAAGAACAGCAGCAGGGAAGAGCGCGGGGTGGCAACGCGATGCAGACAGCAGCAGAGCGCGGGAGCGCAGCACGCATGGCATGCAGCATCCAGCGGACAGAGCAGCACACAGTTGGAGCAAACCCAGTGTCGCTCTTACAGGCTTTCAAGTGCCACAAGCGCAGAGATGTTGTTGGGAATGGAGCCCTTGAGGGAGTTGTAGCTGAGATCCCTGTGTGAGGTTGAGTTGGTCGGACATGATGAGACGAGAGGCTCAAATTCCTGTCCACGGAGAGTGGCTGGAGCTGAATACTATAAAACAGTTCGGAAGGGCTACAGCGGCAAGGCGAGCATATGCAGAGGAATGTAAAGGTTGAGTTGAGATTGTGTCGTGGCGGTCTGGTAATCTGCCAATGAAGTAAACATGTGGATTCGAGTATCAAGTTTTCAGGAGTTCTTACAGCCTTGTGAGTGCCTTGAGCGTTGAGATTCTGTCAGGAATGGAGCCCTCAAGAGAGTTGTTCTTGAGATTCCTGTGTGGGGTTGAGCGAGTTGGAATGATGAGCGAGCAGATGTTTTAAATTTAATTGATTTGCCAGCTGATTTTACCGTATCAGCTTTATACCAAAATAGGGGCAAAAATCCTGATTTTGCCAGTGTCCCTCTTACAGGTGTTCAAGTGCCACAAGCGCAGAAATGCTGTTGGGAATGGAGCCCTTGACAGGGTTAGAGCTGAGATCCCTGTGTGGGGTTGAGTTGGTCGGACGTGATGAGACAAGAGGCTTAAATTCCTGTCCACGGAGAGTGGCTGGAGATGAAATCTATTAATCAGTTTGGAATGGCTATAGCAAGGCGAGCTAAAGTACAGGCTTGTAAAGGTTGAGATTGTGCCGTGGCAATCGGGTAATCTGCCAAAGAAGTAAACGTGTGGATTCGAGTATCAGGGTTTCAGGAGTTCTTACAGCCTTGTAAGTGCCTTGAGCGCGGAGATGCTGTCAGGGATGGAGCCCACAAGGAAGTTGTTCTCGACATCCCTGAGTGGGGTTGAGTGAGTTGGAATGATGAGCCAAGAGGCTCAAGTCCATGTTTGCAGAGAGTGGCTGGAACCTAGAAGATTTGGTGACCTCAGAAGGGCTATGGCAAGGCAAGCAAGCAAGTACAGGGGACTCTGTACAGGTTGAGATTGTGTAGTGGCAGTTGGGAATTCTGCCGAAGCAGTAAGCATGTGGATTCAGGGTTTGTAGGTTTTGGGACAAAACGCATGAATTTGAAGTACAGCAACAGGGAAGAGCGCGGGGTGGCAAAGCAATGCAGATAGCAGAGCATGGGAGGAGGGGGCATGCACATGGCATGCAGCACCCAGTGGACAGAGCAGCACGCAGGTGGAGCAAACCCAGTGTGCCTCTTACAGGTATTCGAGTGCCACAAGCGCAGATATGCTGTTGGGAATGGAGCCCTTGAGAGAGTTGTAGCTGAGATCCCTGTGTGGGGTTGAGTTGGTCGGACGTGATGAGACGAGAGGCTCAAAGTTCTGTTTGCAGAGGAGCTGAAAACCATTGATCGCTCGGAAGGGCTATCACAGGGCGAGCAAATGCAGAAGATTGTAGTACAGGTTGAGATTGTGTCGTGGCGGTAGGGTAATCTCCCAAAAAGGTAAACATGTGGATTCAAGTATCAAGGTTTCGGGAGTTCTTACAGCCTAATGAGTGCCTTGAGCGTGGAGATGCTGTCCGGAAAGGAGCCCTCAAGGGAGTTGGAGTTGAGAACCCTGTGTGGAGTGAGTTGGAATGATGAGCTAAGAGGATCATGTCCCTGTTTACACAGAGTGGCTGGAACCTAGAAGGATTGGTCACTTCAGAAGGGCTATGGCAAGGAAGGCAAGCAAGTGCAGGGGACTGACTCTGTACGGGTTGAGATTGTGTAGTGGCAGTCGGGAATTTTGCAGAAGAAGTAAACATGTGGATCCAGGGTTTCGAGGTTTCGGGACATAAGGCATGGATTTGAAGTACATCAGAGGGAAGAGCGCGGGGTGGCAAAGCGATGCAGACAGCAGAGTGTGGGAGGAGGGGCCACGCAAAGCACGTGGCATGCAGCACCCAGTGGACAGAGCAGCACGCAGGTGGAGCAAACCCCTGTGTCCCTACAGGTAATCGAGTGCCACAGGCGCAGATATGCTGTTGGGAATGGAGCCCTTGAGAGAGTTGTAGCTGAGATCCCTATGTGTGGGGTTGAGTTGGTCGGACGTGATGAGACGAGAGGCTCAAAGTTCTGTCCGCGGAGAAGCTGAAAAACATTGATCAGCTCGGAAGGGCTATCACAAGGCGAGATTGTGGTACAGGTTGAGATTGTGTCGTGGCGGTTGGGTAATCTGCCAAAGATGTAAAGATGTGGATTCGAGTATCAAGGTTTCGGGAGTATTACAGCCTAGTGAGTGCCTTGAGCACGGAGATGCTGTCAGGAATGGAGCCCTTAAGGGAGTTGGAGTTGAGAGCCCTGTGTGGAGTGAGTTGGAATGATGAGCCAAGAGGCTCAAGTCCCTATTTGCGGAGGCTGCTGGAACCTAGAAGGATTGGTGACTTCAGAAGGGCTATGGCAAGGCAAGCAAGTGCAGGGGACTGCTTGAGTCTGTACAGGTCGAGATTGTGTAGTGGCTGCTGGGAATTCTGCCGGAGCAGCGTGTAGATTCGGGGTTTCGAGGTTTCGGGACGTAAGGCATGGATTTGAAGTACAACAGAGGAAAGAGCACGGGGTGGCAAAGCGATGCAGACAGCAGAGTGTGGGAAGAGGGGGCACGCAGAGATGCTGTGATGCGCACATGGCATGCAGCACCCAGTGGACAGAGCAGCACGCAGGTGGAGCAAGCCCTGTGTCGCCTTACAGGCGTTCAAGTGCCACAAGTGCAGAGATGCTGTTGGGAATGGAGCCCTTGAGGGAGTTGTAGCTGAGATCCCTGTGTGGGGTTGAGATGGCCGGACGTGATGAGACGAGAGGCTCAAAGTTCTGTTTGCAGAGGAGCTGAAAACCATTGATCAGCTCGGAAGGGCCATAGCAAGGCGAGCGAATGCAGAGGATTGTAGTACAGGTTGAGATTGTGCCGTCGGTCGGGTAATCAGTCAAAGAGATACACATGTGGATTTGAGTATGAAGGTTTCGGTAGTCCTTACAGCCTTGTGAGTGCCTTGAGCGTGGAGATGCTGTCAAGGATGGAGCCCTCAAGGGAGTTGTTCTTGACATTCCTGTGTGGGGTTGAGTGAGTTGGAATGATGAGCCAAAAGGCTCAAGTCCCTGTTTGCAGAGGGTGCTGGAACTTAGAAGGATTGGTGACTTCAGTATGGCAAGGCAAGCAAGTGCAGGGGACTGAGTCTGTACATGTTGGGATTGTGTAGAGGCAGTTGGGAATTCTGTTGAGGCAGTAAACATGTGGATTCGGGGTTTCGAGGTTTCGGGACAAAAAGCATGAATTTGAAGTACAACAGCAGGGAAGAGCGTGGGGTGGCAAAGCGATGCAGACAGCAGAGTGCGGGAGGAGGGGGCACGCAGAGCACGTGGCATGCAGCACGCAGTGGACAGAGCAGCGCAGGTGGAGCAAACCCAGTGTCGCTCTTACAGGTGTTCAAGTGCCACAAGCGCAGATATGCTGTTGGGAATGGAGCCCTTGACACCGGAATTGTGAAGGTCTCTGTGTGAGAAAAGTCGATTGGGCGAATGAGGGCGAGAGAGGAGGGGAAACAGACACAACACGCTTTGGACGAAATGGTGATCGTTAAGATGGTGACGAGATGGTAAGCCTGGTTTAGATGGGATGGATGAGGTGCGTCCTGGGGCAATGTTAGCAGCGGCAATGGGGAGCAGAAGCATAAACGGAAGGTGGGAGAGATGGGTGTGATAGCTGATGGAAGCTTCGGGCTGGCAGGCAGCAGACGGTGCGAGGATGGCAGCAGAAGCGCCTATTCCAACAGCGCGGCATGTACTCACAATGCCGTAATCATCCCTTTAGCATCACATCTGCTTCCTTGCGCAGTGCGACACTTGGCTCCCACCGCCCACCCTGGTAACGTCGTTCCCCATGCCGTTTGGCAGCCCTTGAGAAACGCGGCTGACGAATTAGGGTAGAAAAGAGGCAAAAAAGAAGAAGCGGAATTGAATGACAGCATCCCTCGATTTCTGACCCGCGTACTTGAATGACAGCATCCCTCGACTTCTGACTCAGAATTGAATGACACCGACTGACGAGACTGTGAGACAAAACATGGGAGAGAGGCACGGTATAGAGTTGATTCCAACCTCCCTCTTCCCAGTTTCACAACTTCTTCTGATAGTCTCGAGGCATCGCGAGCCATACGAGCAGAGGGTGGGAGGTGGGCGGGCGGGCGGTAGTTCTACTAGTAGTCCAGTGTTTAGTACCTTGTGAAGGATTGATCCCTTGCGCGTGGCCCGACGAGGCAGCATTGCATCCCAAAATGTGCGAGTTTCCGAAGTTACGGGATCGCTACCTCACGGTAGCTCTCCTGTAAGATTTCTAAGGACGCGTCACAATTGCGACATCGATCCTGCGGGAGATCGATGTTCCGAGTATACAGTAATTCGCTGTGTCTTGTATCCCGTTTTCGTCAGAGTTCGCTAAGACCCGTCACAAGTCACCGAACGCGATGTCCCTTCCAGATCAATCTGTCACCACACTTAAATCCTACGTAATGCATTTAAAACTTTTAAAAAGGCTTCTAACCCCGCTAACTATCGAACATGAAGACAATCGCGACACATCTAGCTCAGAGGAGATCGATTCTCGCAGATTCGGTGTGTGACCGCGATCCTCCTCGATGTCGCAATGCTGACGCGTTTTAAGACCTACCCCAAAGATTGTGGCGGATATACCTCTTCGTAACTTTGGTTGGGGTTGGCCTAGACGAACCTTCTCGGAATATATTTTCGCCCAATCGCAGCCGTACATCACGTGTGTTTCGGAAACCCACTCTTCCGGGGCCAACATCACTGACATGCAACATAGTATGGTAACTCTATGCAATTGTATGCAAAACCGTCGATACCTCGGTTTTGGAGGTATTGACATATTGCGCTAGTAACCAGGTTCTTTTTGTATAGACATACTAATTTTTACTGCGCTTATCTTTCCGCTAAACTTTGATTTATTCAGGCGACTACTCTGCCAGATGAGCAACACTGCTCACTTCTTTTGACAGAAAAATGTCAGATTTATATGACATAGCTACTGTAGGCTATAGTGGGGTAGCACATATGGGGTACAGTTTTCCTAGGGTTTGCATTTGTACCCAACTTTCCCTTAGTCATTTCATTCCTCGTTTCTTATCATGGTATCGAGCAGGTTCCCTAGTGGGAACGATTCCTAGGGCCCACCACCACGAAATTTTTTTTTTCCTGCCCGGAGCGCGCTTCGCTCCGGCCCGAGTCGCGCCCTGTGTGCTCTCCCTACCGTCGCGCCCTCGCTAGGCCCCTCACGGCCCCGTCGCGTCGCCCTTAGCGGCCCTCTCACGGCTCGTCGCGCCGCCCCTACGGCCCTTCGTGCCGCCCTTACGGCCCGTCGCGCCCGTCGCGCCGCCCTTACGGCCCCTCGTGCCGCCCCTTACGGCCCCTCGCGCCGTCCCTTACGGCCCCTCGCGCGGCCCCTTACGCCCCTTACGGCCCCTCCCGCGGCCCCTCACGGCCCCCTACGGCTCGTCGCCGCCCTCCGCGGCCCCGCCACCTACCTGTGCGGCCCCGCCACCTACCTGTGCGGCCCCGCCACCTACCTGCGGCCCCGCCACCTTCCTGCTGGCCCCGCCACCTACCTGCGGCCCCGCCACCTACCAGCGGCCCCGCCACCTACCTGCGGCCCCGCCACCTACTAGCGGCCCCGCCACCTACCTTTGCGGCCCCGCCGCCTCCTCTCAGCGGCCCCGCCGCCTCCTCCCAGCGGCCCCGGACGCCGCCCTCTCAGCGGCCCCGCCGAGCCGCCCAGCAGCCAAGCCGCCCAGCAGCCGAGCCGCCCAGCCGCCGAGCCGCCCAGCAGCCGAGCCGCCCAGAAGCCGGGCCGCCGAGCCGCCCAACAGCCGAGCCGCCGAGCCGCCCAGCAGCCGAGCCGCCGAGCCGCCCAGCAGCCGAGCCGCCGAGCCGCCCTGCAGCCGAACCACCCGAGCCGCCCTGTCCGGTAAGAGCAGCGCCTCTTTCACAGCACTGCCCTCACCCTACTGTTTGCGCTGCTAGTCTACTGCTGTCATGGCTACCCCTAGTGTCCTCGCTTTTGACGCTGAGGGTCGGGCCATTGACTTTGACGTCTGGATAGATGACCTGCAGCTTTTCTTACAGTGCGACAGAGCAGACGGCCTCTCCCTCTTTGACCTCACTTCTGGTGCCTCTCCTGCCCCCGCTGCTGATGCTGACGCCACTGTTCGCTCACAGTGGGCCACGCGCGATGCTGCTGCACGTCTTGCTGTGCGTCGCCACCTGCCTACCTCTGAGCGTGCGCACTTTAGCCAGTACAAGAGTGCTCAGACCTTGTACGACGCTGTAGTTGCGCGCTACTCCTCCCCTGCCACTGCTGCACTGAGCCGCCTCATGCTACCGTACCTCTTCCCTGACCTTGCTGCCTTTCCCACAGTCGCTGACCTCATTACGCACCTCCGCACTAGTGACACTCGCTACCGCGCTGCGCTTCCTGCTGAGTTCTGCGCCAAGAACCCCCCCCCCATGTACATCACCCTCTACTACATAGTCACCCGGCTCCCTGACTCCCTTCGCGTAGTCAGGGACCACTTCCTCTCAGTTTGCCCCACCACTCTCACCGTTGACCTCCTCGAGAAGTCCCTCCTAGCAGCAGAGAAGAGCATAGTAGCTGTAGGAGCCTCTCGTGGTGACCCGCGCACCCCCATCTTTGAGGGGTGTTCCCCCTCCCCCCTTTTGCCCTCTGTTGCCTCTGCTGCTGCGGCCGACCTCGTTGGGCTTGAGTCGGTCGGTGCGGCGTCTACCCCTAGCGGGAGACGCCACCCTGGCAAGGGCAAGGGGGGCAGGGTCACTGGAGGAGCTAGCGGGGGCGGTGGAGGCGGCGGTGGAGGCAGTGGAGGGGGTGGGGGTGGCGGTGGGGGTGGTGGTGGGGGTGGAGGTGTCGGTGGCGGCGGTGGAGGCGGAGGTGGCGGCGGCGGTGGTGGTGGGAGCGGAGGTGGCGGCAGTGGAGGAGGCGGCGGCGGAGGAGGTGGAGCTGGTCGGGGTGGCGCTGCGCAGAGGGTCGGCTCCGGTGGTGGTCAGCGCCAGCAGCAGCAGCAGCAGCAGCAGCAGCAGCAGCAGCGCACTCGTGACATCCCCCCCCCCTCAGCAGCTCCGTGAGTGGTACGCTGCACGCCAGCGGGGTGGGGGTACTGGTCCATGCACCTACGTCCTACGCACCGGCGACCGCCCAGGTGACCAGTGCGGGGGTGCGCACTCCACCCAGCGCTGCTTTGGCCGCCTGACGGACGCTTGGCGTCACCAGTTCCCTGAGGCCACTGAGATCCCCCGCTGGGGTGAGCTGTCTAGGGCGGGTGTCGCTGTCTTTGACCTTGACTTTGATGCTATTCTTGCTGCCATGTATACTGTGACTATTAGTGATGAGGGTGACTGTTACCGGTGTTTTCCGCCCGACCCGGGCATTGAGACTGCTGCTCTAGGTACTGGTGAGGCTGCTGCTCTAGGTGCTAGCGAGGCTGCTGCTCTAGGTGCGTCTGCTCCCTCAGGTGCTGGTGAGTCTGCTCTCTCAGGTTCTGCGTCGGCTTCGGCCTCCCACACCTTCACCCTTGACTCGGGGGCTTCTCGCTCCTTCTTTCGAGACCGCACCACACTCACGCCACTTGGCCGGCCAGTTGCAGTCTCTCTGGCAGACCCCTCTGGGGGTCCTGTCCTTGCTCACTTCTCCACTGTCCTCCCGTGTCCGGCGGCCCCCTCTGGCACCCTGTCTGGTCTTTACCTCCCCTCGTTCTCTACGAACTTGGTGAGTGGTGCTGACCTACAGGATGCGGGGGTTCACCAGTTCACTCCTGCGAGTCAGCGGGTGACCCACTGCACGGACGCTCGGACTGGCCGACACCTGGCCACGTTTACCCGTCGGCCGGGGTCGAGCCTGTACACCCTGACCACTGCGTCTCCTCCAGTCACTGCGTCTGGTCAGGTAGCTGCGTCGGGTCAGGTGTTTGCTGCAGCGTCCAGGTCTGGTCCTGAGTCTGCCCCCTGTTCGTGTCGCCTCCTGTCTCACGAGACTCTCCTCTGGCACCACCGCCTTGGTCACCCCTCCCTGCTTCGTCTCCGAGGCATGGCCTCCCGTGTCCTTGTCTCTGGTCTTCCCCGGTCCCTCCCTCCCCTTCCTCCGGGGCCTGGCCCTACCTGCGTCCCCTGTGTCGAGGGGCGGCAGCGGGCTGCCCCTCACTCCTCCCAGTTTCCTCCAACAGAGGCCCCGCTGCAGACGCTTCACATGGACGTGTGGGGCCCGGCCCGCGTCCGTGGACAGGGTCACGAGCGCTACTTCCTGCTGGTGGTTGACGACTACTCGCGTTACACCACAGTCTTCCCCTTGCGCAGCAAGGGTGATGTCACTGAGGTGTTGATCGACTGGATCCGCGCAGCTCGTCTCCAGCTCAGGCAGAGCTTCGGCTCGGACTTTCCTGTTCTGCGTGTGCACTCTGACAGAGGTGGAGAGTTCTCCTCTGGCCTTCTGCGAGCCTACTGTCGTGCACGAGGCATCCGCCAGACCTTCACGCTTCCGGACTCTCCACAGCAAAATGGGATTGCTGAGCGCCGCATTGGCATGGTCATGGACGTCGCCCGTACATCCATGATGCATGCGGCTGCCCCCCATTTTCTGTGGCCGTTTGCGGTTCGGTACACGGCGCATCAGATCAACCTTCACCCCAGGGTCTCCATGCCGGAGACCTCCCCAGCCTTGCTGTGGACGGGGAAGGTTGGCGATGCGTCTGCGTTCCGTGTCTGGGGATCTCGGGCGTTTGTCCGCGACTTGTCTGCGGACAAGCTGTCCCCTCGTGCTGCTCCTTGCGTCTTCCTTGGCTTCCCCCCTGACGCGCCAGGGTGGCAGTTCTACCACCCCACCTCTCGCCGTGTTCTGTCCTCCCAGGACGTCACGTTTGACGAGTCGGTCCCCTACTACCGCCTCTTCCCCTACCGCACTCCGTCCCTCCCCCCGCCACCGCTCTTCCTTGTACCAGGTCCCCCCCCGGTAGACCCCCTCCCCCCTCAGGGTCCTGCCCCTTCAGGTGTGTCCCAGGTAGACGCAGTCGAGCCTGTCGAGGTTACTGGTGACTCTGGTGCTGCTGAGGGTGCTGAGCCTGGGGGTCCTGACTCTGGGGGTGCTGGGCGTGTGGGTGCTACGCCTGGGGGTGCTGAGCTTGAGGGTGCTACTACTGGGGGTCCTGAGCCTGGGGGTGCTGAGCCTGGGGGTGCTACTACTGGGGGTGCTGAGCCTTGGGGTGCTGAGCCTGGGGGTGCTACGCCTGGGGGTGCTGAGCCTGGGGGTGCCACGCCTGGAGGTGCTGAGCTTGGGGGTGCGGAGCCTGAGGGAGCTGGGCCTGCTCGTGTGGCGTCTGGCGGTGCTGAGCCTGGAGGTTCTCCGGGTGCTTCGCCTCGGCGGGAGCCACTCTCTCCACAGGAGCTGCGCGAGTGGTTTGCCCGGCGCTGGAGGCGTGCTGCTGGAGCTGGAGGTTCGTCGGCTGCTGAGGGTGCTGGTGCCGCGGGTCCCGGAGGTGCTCGTACTGGGAATACTGGAGCTGCTGGGCCTGCGGGTACGACTGGAGCTGGAGCTGCTGAGGGTGTTGGCGCTGAGGCTACTGCTGTCGGTCCTGGAGGCGGTCCTGCTGGGGGTGCTACTGGTGCTGCTGGAGGTACTGGAGCTGGAGGTGCTGCTGGCGCTGGTGCTGCCGCTGGGAGTACTACTGCTGTCCCTGCTGTGTCTGGAGTCGCCGCGCGGCCTAGGCCGTACTTCGTTCCGCTCCTTCAGCAGGTTCTTGGTCTCCCGCCTTCTACTGGTCCTCCTCCTCTCTTAGAGTGTCCATAGCCTGTCCCGTCACAGTTACAGTTACAGCCGGCCTCCCCACTGCCCGCTCCTTCTCCCTACACTGGTCCTACTGGAGGTCTTGCTGAGCGTCGTGAGCCTGCGTCTCGCCCTGCGTCGCCTGTCCGTGCTGCTCGCACTAGTGGTCGTGGTTCGCGTCAGCGTCCTCCTCCTGTCCCTGGCACGCACCGGATGTCTCTGCGTCCGTCCACTGCTCCTCTGCGTGCCCCTTTGCCTTCTCCTCCTGAGTCCTCTCTTCCTGCTCTTCCTGACCTGGAGTCGGACTCTCTTCGTGCTGCCAGTCCTACTGTCACGCGTCTCCTTGCTACTGTTGTCACTGACCCTTCCTTTGAGTCCACTGCTGCGTCTGCCCTAGTTACTGAGCTCGTCGACTTTGCTGCTCGCTGTCGTCTAGACTACGCTGCTAGTCTTGTTGCTGAGTCTGAGTCTGTCTGTCCTCCGTCCGTCGGGGGTGAGTGTGCCCTTGGCACGGACGTCCTTGAGGACAGGCAGGAGGAGTTCCAGTGTTTGGCTGCTGCTTCACCTCATCTCGTGTCCGTACTGCTTACCCCTGAGGGAGACCCGGATGCACTTGACATCCTGACTCCGCGCTCTTACGCGGAGGCGATAGAGGGTCCCTACTCCTCTCAGTGGCAGGCAGCTATGGACGCAGAGATGGCTTCCTGGAAGTCCACAGGCACCTACGTTGATGAGGTTCCCCCGCCTGGGGCGAACATCGTCAGTGACATGTGGATTTTCAGGGTGAAGCGGCCGCCGGGTTCTCCGCCTGTCTTCAAGGCGCGTTACGTGGCTCGTGGCTTCAGTCAGCGGCAGGGAGTTGACTACTTTCAGACCTTCTCTCCCACCCCGAAGATGACCACTCTTCGGGTACTGCTGCACATAGCTGCTCACCGCGACTACGAGCTGCACTCTCTTGACTTCAGCACTGCTTTCTTACAGGGCAGCCTGCACGAGGAGATCTGGCTGCGTCGCCCACCTGGCTTCACTGGGTCTTTTCCTCCTGGCACCCAGTGGAGCCTCCGGCGGCCAGTCTACGGTCTCCGCCAGGCACCGCGTGAGTGGCACGACACACTGAGGACTACACTTGCGGCTCTTGGGTTTGCTCCCTCTACTGCCGACCCGTCGCTGTTTCTGCGCACCGACACTTCTTTGCCGCCGTTCTACATCCTCGTGTACGTCGACGACTTGGTCTTTGCCACAGCTGACACTGCTGGACTCGCCCACGTGAAGTCCGAGCTGCAGAAGAGACACACGTGCACAGACCTGGGTGAACTGCGCAGCTACCTTGGCTTGCAGATCACCCGGGACAGAGCACGCCGCACCATTACCCTGACTCAGTCACACATGGTGCAGCAGGTCCTTCAGCGCTTCGGCTTCACGTACTCCTCGCCTCAGGCCACTCCTCTGCCTACTCGCCACTCGCTCTCAGCTCTGCCTTCGGATGAGTCCGTAGAGTCGAGTGGCCCGTACCCAGAGCTTGTTGGCTGCCTCATGTTCCTGATGACCTGCACACGACCTGACCTTGCATACCCTCTTAGCATTCTCGCACGCTATGTTGCTCCTGGGAGACACAGACCGGAGCACATGGCTGCAGCGAAGAGGGTGTTGCGCTACTTGTGCAGTACGTCGGGCATGTGGCTTGTGCTTGGAGGGCAGAGTCCAGTGGTCCTCACTGGGCACGCAGACGCTTCTTGGGCTGACGACCAGGCTACGCAGCGGTCGTCACAGGGTTACACCTTCAGCCTTGGTTCCGGCTCTGTTTCGTGGCGGGCTACCCGCTCGTCCTCTGTTCTCGGCTCCAGTTGTGAGGCTGAGATCTACGCCGGGGCCATGGCTGCACAGGAGCTTCGCTGGCTCACCTACCTGCTGACTGACCTCGGAGAGCCGCCTCGTTCTCCTCCAGTGCTGTACGTAGACAACAAGGCCATGCTGGCCTTGTGTCGAAAGCAGAGACTGGAGCACAGAACGAAGCACATTGCTCTCCGCTACTTCCTTGCTCGTGAGCTATAGCAGCGTGGTCAGCTGCGGCTTGCGTACGTGGCCTCTGAGGCCAACACTGCTGATATCTTCACCAAGGCACTTGCGCCTTGTGATCATCAGCGCTTTTGTACTCAGCTGGGTCTTGTGCCTACCTTGCCTCACTTGCTCACCCCTTGACCTTGTTTGTACTGTTGCATATATATATACACCTGCTCTTGCTTGTCTAGCCTTATATACATATGTAATCCTGCATGTGAACTGGCCTTGTGGCCTTGAACTTGTGCTCGGAATGTGTGGTGACTTTGTGATCCACCCTGAGCTTGTTTTTGCTTTGCTTGACTGGTCTTGTGACCCCTTGTTCTCCCCCACTTTGCCTATGGGGGTGTGTCAGATTTATATGACATAGCTACTGTAGGCTATAGTGGGGTAGCACATATGGGGTACAGTTTTCCTAGGGTTTGCATTTGTACCCAACTTTCCCTTAGTCATTTCATTCCTCGTTTCTTATAAAAAAAAATAAACCCAATCGGAAAGGGATGCACTCGGGGAGGCATCAACCCTAAAAACAATGCCCTTTCCCGTTTTTAGGGTTGATCCCTCCCTGAAATGAGTCCAGGTCCCTAGGGGTTTTGATTTTTTCCTTCTTGCCCTAACAGTAACCGGTAGCAATATATTGGGTGCAATATATTGTTACGAAAAAGACCCCGTTAACTTCCATTATAACGGATTTTCCTGTTAAAATTATCGTGCAAAATAGTTGCCCGCATGAATCTTTGTCAGGCGCCGAACGGAGCGCGGTAAAAAATGAATGAAACGAAATCGAACACGCATTCGATTGTTGCACCCATTGCACCCTTTTTGGCAGCATCAGCTGTTACACAGTGTTTGAGAAAAGGAGAAAGCGAATGAATGAACTATGAATGAAGTGAGTACATATAGGAAACCCTAATTGGGTTGTACCCCCTATGGGATACCCCACTATAGCCTACACAACAGCATAAGCTATATATATGTTCTGACACACCCCCATAGGCAAAGTGGGGGAGAACAAGGGGTCACAAGACCAGTCACGCAAAGCACAGCAAGCTCAGGGTGGATCACAAAGTCACCACACAGTCCGAGCACAACGACAAGGCCACAAGGCCAGTTCACATGCAGGAGTGCACACATATATATATAGAGCTAGACAAGCAAGAGCAGGTATATATATGTGACAGTACAAGCAAGGTCAAGAGGAGAGCAAGTGAGGCAAGACAGGTACAAGACCCAGCTGAGTGCAGAAGCGCTGATGGTCACAAGGCGCAAGTGCCTTGGTGAACACATCAGCAGTGTTGGCCTCAGAGGCCACGTACGCAAGTCGCAACTGACCACGCTGCTGCAGCTCACGAGCAAGAAAGTAACGGAGAGCAATTTGCTTCGTTCTGTGCTCCAAGCGCTGCTCTCGACACAAGGCCAGCATGGCCTTGTTGTCTACGTACAGCACTGGAGGAGAACGAGGCGGCTCTCCAAGGTCAGTCAGCAGGTAGGTGAGCCAGCGAAGCTCCTGTGCAGCCATGGCCCCGGCGTAGATCTCAGCCTCACAACTGGAGCCGAGAACAGAGGACGAGCGTGTAGCCCGCCACGAGACAGAGCCGGAACCAAGACTGAAGGTGTAACCCTGCGACGACCGCTGCGTAGCCTGGTCGTCAGCCCAAGAAGCGTCCGCGTGCCCAGTGAGGACCACTGGACTCCGCCCTCCAAGCACTAGCCCCATGCCCGACGTACTGCACAAGTAGCGCAACACCCTCTTCGCTGCAGCCATGTGCTCTGGTCGGTGTCTCCCAGGAGCAACATAGCGTGCAAGAATGCTAAGAGGGTATGCAAGGTCAGGTCGTCTGCAGGTCATCAGGTACATGAGGCAACCAACAAGCTCTGGGTACGGGCCACTCGACTCTACGGACTCATCCGAAGGCAGAGCTGAGAGCGAGTGGCGAGTAGACAGAGGAGTGGCCTGAGGCGAGGAGTACGTGAAGCCGAAGCGCTGAAGGACCTGCTGCACCATGTGTGACTGAGTCAAGGTAATGGTGCGGCGTGCTCTGTCCCGAGTGATCTGCAAGCCAAGGTAGCTGCGCAGTTCACCCAGGTCTGTGCACGTGTGTCTCTTCTGCAGCTCGGACTTCACGTAGGCTAGTCCAGCAGTGTCAGCTGTGGCAAAGACCAAGTCGTCGACGTACACGAGGATGTAGAACGGCGGCAAAGAAGTGTCGGTGCGCAGAAACAACGACGGGTCAGCAGTAGAGGGAGCAAACCCAAGAGCCGCAAGCGTAGTCCTCAGTGTGTCGTGCCACTCACGCGGTGCCTGGCGGAGACCGTAGACTGGCCGTCGGAGGCTCCACTGGGTGCCAGGAGGAAAGTCCCAGTGAAGCCAGGTGGACGGCGCAGCCAGATCTCCTCGTGCAGGCTACCCTGCAAGAAAGCAGTGCTGAAGTCAAGAGAGTGGAGCTCGTAGTCGCGCTGAGCGGCTATGTGCAGTAGCACACGAAGAGTGGTCATCTTCGGGGTGGGAGAGAAGGTCTGAAAGTAGTCAACTCCCTGCCGCTGACTGAAGCCACGAGCGACGTACCGCGCCTTGAAGACAGGTGGAGAGCCCGGCGGCCGCTTCACCCTGAAGATCCACATGCCACTGACGATGTTCGCCCCAGGAGGGGGAACCGCGTCAACGTAGGTGCCTGTGGACTTCCAGGACGCCATCTCTGCATCCATAGCTGCCTGCCACTGAGAGGAGTAGGGACCCTCTACGGCCTCCGCGTAAGAGCGCGGAGTCGGGATGTCTAGTGCATCCGGGTCTCCCTCAGGGGCAAGTAGTACGGACGCGAGATGAGGTGAAGCAGCAGCCAGACACTGGAACTCCTCCTGCCTGTCCTCAAGGACGTCCATGCCAAGAGCACACTCACCCCCGACGGACGGAGGACAGACAGACGCAGACTCAGCAACAAGACCGGCAGCGTAGTCTAGACGACAGCGAGCAGCAAAGTCGACGAGCTCAGCAACAAGCGCAGACGCAGCAGTGGACTCAAAAGAGGGGTCAGTGACGACAGTAGCAAGGAGACGTGTGACAGTAGGACTAGCAGCACGAAGAGAGTCGGACTCTGGGTCGGTAAGTGCAGGAAGGGAGGACTCAGGAGGAGAAGGCAAAGGGGCAGGCAGAGGAGCAGTGGACGGACGCAAAGACATCCGGTGCGTGCCAGGGACAGGAGGAGGACGCTGACGCGAACCGCGACCACTAGCGCGAGCAGCACGAACAGGCGACGCAGGACGAGACGCAGGCTCACGACGCTCAGCAAGACCTCCAGTGGGACCAGTGTAAGGAGAGGGAGTAGGAAGTGGGGAGGCGGGCTCTAACTGGGACTGTGACTGAACAGGCGGTGGACACGCTGCAGGAGGAGAAAGACCAAGAACCTGCTGTAGGAGGGGAACGAAGTACGGCCGAGGCCGCGCGGCGACTCCAGACACAGCAGGGACAGCACCCTCAGCAGCAGCACCAGCGCCAACCGCACCTCCAGCGGGAGGACCTCCAGCAGCACCAGCAGCACCCGCAGCAGGACCACCGCTAGGAAGGACAGCAGCAGTCTCAGCACCAACACCCGTAGCAGCTCCAGCTCCAGGCGAACCCGAAGGCCCAGCAGCTCCGGGACCAGCGGCACAAGTACCCTCAGCAGCCGAAGGAGCTCCAGCTCCAGCAGTACGTCTCCAGCGGCGAGCAAACCACTCGCGCAGCTCCTGTGGAGAGAGGGGCTCCCGCCGAGGCGAAGCACCCGGAGAACCGCCAGGTCCCGCACCGCCAGACACCACAAGGGGAGGTCCAGTGGCCGCAGGCTCCGCAACTCCAGGCTCAGCAGCTCCAGACGCAGCACCCCCTGGCTCAGCACCCCCAGTCGCAGCACCCCCAGGCTCAGCACCCCCAGACTCCGCACCCCCAGGCTCAGCACCCCCAGTCGCAGTACCCCCAGGCTCAGCACCCCCAGACTCAGCACCCCCAGGCTCAGCACCCCCAGGCTCAGCACCCACGCGCGTAGCACCCCCAGAGTCAGCACCCCCAGGCTCAGCACCCGCAGCAGGACCAGAGTCACCAGCAACCTCGACCGGCTCGACTGCGTCTACCTGGGACACACCTGAAGGGGCAGGACCCTGAGGGGGAAGGGGGTCTACCGGGGGGGGACCTGGCACAAGGAAGTGCGGTGGCGGGGGGAGGGAAGGAGTGCGGTAGGGGAAGAGGCGGTAGAAGGGGACTGACTCGTCGAACGTGACGTCCTGGGAGGACAGAACACGACGAGAGGAGGGGTGGTAGAACTGCCACCCTGGGGCGTCAGGGGGGAAGCCGAGGAAGACACAGGGAGCAGCACGAGGGGACAGCTTGTCCGCAGACAAGTCGCGGACAAACGCCCGAGATCCCCAGACACGGAACGCAGACGCATCGCCGACCTTCCCCGTCCACAGCAGAGCTGGGGAGGTCTCCGGCCGGGAGACCCTGGGGTGAAGGTTGATCTGATGCGCCGCGTACCGAACCGCAAACGGCCACAGAAAATGGGGGGCAGCCGCATGCATCATGGACGTACGAGCGACGTCCATGACCATGCCAATGCGGCGCTCAGCAATCCCATTTTGCTGTGGAGAGTCCGGAAGCGTAAAGGTCTGGCGGATGCCTCGTGCACGACAGTAGGCTCGCAGAAGGCCAGAGGAGAACTCTCCACCTCGGTCAGAGTGCAGACGCAGAACAGGAAAGTCCGAGCCGAAGCTCCTCCTGAGCTGGAGACGAGCTCCGCGGATCCAGTCGATCAACACCTCAGTGACATCACCCTTGCTGCGCAAGGGGAAGACTGTGGTGTAACGCGAGTAGTCGTCAACCACCAGCAGGAAGTAGCGCTCGTGACCCTGCCCACGGACGCGGGCCGGGCCCCACACGTCCATGTGAAGCGTCTGCAGAGGAGCCTCTGTCGGGGGAAACTGGGAGGAGTGAGGGGCAGCCCGGAGCCGCCCCTCGACACAGGGGACACAGGAAGGTCCGGGTCCCGAAGGAAGGGGAGGGAGAGACCGGGGAAGACCAGAGACAAGGACACGGGAAGCCATGCCCCGAAGACGAGGCAAGGAGGGGTGGCCAAGACGGTGGTGCCACAGGAGAGTCTCCTGAGACAGGCGGCGACACGAGCAGGGGGCAGACTCAGGACCAGACCTGGACGCAGCAGCAAACACCTGACCCGACGCAGCTACCTGGCCAGACGCAGGGACAGGAGGAGACTCAGTGGTCAGGGTGTAGAGACTCGACCCCGGCCGACGCGAAAACGTGGCCAGGTGTCGGCCTGTGCGGGCGTCCGAGCAGTGGGTCACCCGCTGACTCGCAGGAGTAAACTGGTGAACCCCCGCATCCTGCAGGTCAGCACCACTCACCAAGTTCGTCGAGAACGAGGGGAGGTACAGACCAGACAAGGTGCCCGAGGGGGCAGCCGGACACGGGAGGACAGTGGAGAAGTGAGAGAGGACAGGACCCCCAGAGGGGTCAGCCAGGGAGACTGCAACCGGCCGGCCAAGCGGCGTGAGTGTGGTGCGGTCTCGAAAGAAGGAGCGAGAAGCCCCTGAGTCAAGCGTGAAGGTGAGGGAGGCCGAAGCCGACGCAGTACCTGAGAGCGCAGCCTCACCAGTACCTGAGAGTGCAGACGCACTGGCACCTAGAGCAGCAGCCGCAGAAGTACCTAGCGCAGCAGTACCAATGCCCGGGTCGGGCGGGAAACATCGGTAACAGTCACCCTCCTCACTAATAGTCACAGCATACATGGCAGCAAGGATAGCATCAAAGTCAAGATCAAAGATAGCTACGCCAGCCCTAGACAGCTCTCCCCAACGGGGAATCTCACTAGCCTCGGGGAACTGTTGACGCCAAGCGTCCGTCAGGCGGCCAAAGCAGCGCTGGGTGGGGTGGGCACCCCCACACTGCTCACCCGCGCGGTCGCCGGAACGAAGGACGTAGGTGCACGGACCAAAACCCCCACCCCGCTGACGCTGCGTGTACCACTCACGGAGCTGCTGGGGCGGGGGGATGTCCCGCGAACGCTGCTGCTGCTGCTGACGCTGGCCACCACCAGAGCCGCTACGCTGCGGGGCACCACCCCGACCAGCTCCACTCCCTCCGCCACCGCCGCCTCCACCTCCACCACCACCGCTGCCTCCGCTCCCACCGCCCGCCACCACCGCCTCCTCCTCCGCTGCTGCCACCGCCACCACCGCCCCCGCCACCACTCCCACCGCCACTCCCACTCCCTCCGCCGCCTCCACCGCCACCTCCACCGCCCCCTCCAGTTCCACCCGCGCCCTTGCCCCCCTTGCCCCTGCCAGGGCGGCGTCTCCCGCTAGGGGCAGACGCCGCGCAGACCGACTCAAGACCAAGCAGGTCGGCAGCAGCAGCAGAGGCAACAGAGGGCAGCAGGGGGGAAGGAGAACACCCCTCAAAGATGGGGGTGCGAGGGTCACCACGAGAGGCTCCTACAGCGACGATGCTCTTCTCCGCCGCCAGGAGGGACTTCTCGAGGAGATCGACAGTGAGAGTGGTGGGACAGACTGAGAGGAAGTGGTCCCTGACTACGTGAAGGGAGTCAGGGAGGCGTGTGACTATGTAATAGAGAGTGATGTACATGGGGGGGGGGTTCTTGGCGCAGAACTCAGCAGGAAGGGCGGCGCGGGTAGCGAGTGTCACTAGTGCGGAGGTGCGTAATGAGGTCAGCGACAGTGGGAAAGGCAGCAAGGTCAGGAAAGAGGTACGGTAGCATGAGGCGGCTCAGGGCAGCAGTGGCAGGGGAAGAGTAGCGCGCAACTACAGCGTCGTACAAGGTCTGAGCACTCTTGTACTGACTAAAGTGCGCGCGCTCAGTGGTAGGCAGGTGGCAACGCACAGCAAGACGTGCAGCAGCATCGCGGGTGGCCCACTGAGAGCGAACAGTGGGGTCAGCATCAGCAGCAGGGGCAGGAGAGGCGCCAGAGGTGAGGTCAAAGAGGGAAAGACCGTCCGTCCTATCGCACTGTAAGAACAGCTGCAGGTCGTCGACCCAGACCTCAAAGTCAATGGCTCGACCCTCAGCGTCAAAAGCGAGGACACTAGGGGTAGCCATGACGACGACAGTGTAGCAGTGCAAGCAGTAGGGGAGGGGCACGCAGTAACAGTGGTGCTGTGCTCACCAGGCAGGGCAGGTCGGGCGGCTCGGCAGTAGGGCGGCCCGGCGGCTGGGCGGCTCGGCGGCTCGGCTGCTGGGCGGCTCGGCTCCCGGGCGGCTCGGCGGCAGGGCGGCTCGGCGGCAGGGCGGCTCGGCGGCTCGGCTCCCGGGCGACTCGGCGGCAGGGCGGCTCGGCAGCAGGGCGGCTCGGCTCCCGGGCGGCTCGGCTGCTGGGCGGCTCGGCGGCAGGGCGGCTCGGCGTCGTAGGCGGCGGGGCCGGTGAGGATAGGCGGCGGGGCCGGTGAGGATAGGCGGCTGGGCCGCGAAGTGGGGCGGCGGGGCCGCGTAGGTGAGGGCGGCGAGGCCGCGAAGGCAAGGGCGGCGAGGCCGCGTAGGTGAGGGCGGCGGGGCCGCGAAGTGAGGGCGGCGGGGCCGCGTAGGCAAGGGCGGCGAGGCCGCGACGTGAGGACGGCGAGGCCGCGAAGGCAAGGGCGGCGAGGCCGCGTAGGTGAGGGCGGCTGGGCCGCGAAGTGAGGGCGGCGGGGCCGCGAAGGTGAGGGCGGCGGGGCCGCGTAGGCAAGGGCGGCGGGGCCGCGTAGGTGAGGGCGGCGGGGCCGCGAAGTGAGGGCGGCGGGGCCGCAACGTGAGGGCGGCGGGGCCGCGCAGGTGAGGGCGGCGGGGCCGCGTAGGCAAGGGCGGCGAGGCCGCGACGTGAGGGCGGCGGGGCCGCGACGTGAGGGCGGTGGGGCCGCGTAGGTGAGGGCGGCGCAACGGGCCGCTAGGGGCGACACGGAGGGTCGCTAAAAAAAGAAAGCGCGCCTCGGGGCGCGCTTCGGTGGGCCCTAGAAACAGTCCCTAGGAGGGGACCTGCTCTGATTCCATGAGAAAAGGAGAAAGCGAATGAATGAACTATGAATGAAGTGAGTACATATAGGAAACCCTAATTGGGTTGTACCCCCTATGGGATACCCCACTATAGCCTACACAACAGCATAAGCTATATATATGTTCTGACAGTGTTTTGAGTGGCGCTACCAGACAAATTTGCGAAACAGAACTGGGGTATCGACGGTTTTGCATACCATCGAATAGGGTTACCAGACTAATTTGCATGTCTATGATGTTGGCCCCACTCTTCCGTAACAACAAACTGGTTTGACCAATCGCATTTCGTCGGCTGGCCATCCTGGTTGGTTTGAACTGGAAAGTCGCGAGTCGATTTATGGTGATGTACATTTCCCGCGTAAAATGGAACCCACTGAAAATAGTCAACGTGGTAAGCTATCATTCGTCAAAATCTGACACATCGAAGCAGTCAATAACTGTGATAAACTTCCAATACAGCTTTTGTTTTCAGACGAGGATAACATATCGAAACTCATTTGTGATCTTATCGAGATGCTGTAGTTTAACCAATACATTTGATATGTCAGTTGCATCTAAAACGGATGGAATACATTTCGCAGCGAAATACGTTTTAGGTATAAATTTTACCATTTTACGTTTCCGCAATTAATACTCCCAATAACATTCTAAAACAATACATACAGTTATGAAACCAGAAACTTTTGAATCACAATACAAAACAGTTTTACAGCTGCTGCACCTATTAGCCCTTAAATGGAGTTATACAAGCTAACGAAAATTTACATACAGACACGAATCACCAGGCTAGCTTGCACCACCTTGCCCAAGCATGCAGCCCGGAGGTTCATGCGTGTATAAGCTTCATTATGAACGACTGTAGTGGGGGAGAACAGGGGGGTGAGGAGGGTGTCGGGGATAACGGTTACCACAAGGTTGGTAAAAACTTGGGGGAAGGGAGATAAAACAGAGATGGTTGCGACAAGGAGAGAGCATGGGTGGGAAGAATGCACGGGTCAGACAAACTTTAGTCATCGCCACTCCCGGCGGCAGATCTGCCTCTCTCGACACCCAAAGAGCTAAAGGCACGAGTGCACAAGGCACCGGCGGATCATCGTCCGCATGCATTTCCGCACCGATATGCCGTGCGAGGTGCAGTGGAGGGAGTTCTGACGATGACCTGTCGCGGAACCGACGGTAACATGGCGGCTCTCTCTGAACAGACACGTACGAAAAAAGGGAAGTTCGGAAGGGAACGCGACGAAGTAGAGGAAGCGAAAAAAAGAATGAGAACAAATAGGCAAAGCAGGGAACAACATATTGCAATCAGACCCGCCGCAAAGCAGGAAACACTGATACGAAAACAGGCCGAAGCGTTGGACAAGCACGTCGCATATACGCATCGAGGCGGCTATCCTGATGATGACGCGCAAGGGAATTGATGCTTGAATGGCAAGAATGGTTGATACAAGTTAAAAAACAGCAAAAATTAATCACGAATCGACTTTAGCTGCGCACCTTTCAGCGAACGCCACGGAAACATCTGACGTTGGTGCGCACGTAGACCAACTCCTTGCAACTATGTCCCATAACAAAATAAAAAATGAAAAGGGGGATGTCAAGAAAGCAGGAGACTGACGACCTAACGACTGTCCTCGTCACAGCCATCGAGCAGAATGAGCAAGTTAACGAGAACTGGAAACAAGAAATGTGAATCACGAGGAAGAGGGAATGACCCTGTGCCTTGGGACAGTTGAGCGCAACTCTTTGCACCGCTCTCGTTTTGTCGTTTCGTGGTTTGCTTCTCCTTCACTTCTCTTTATTTTATTTTTATTTTTACAACTGTACTTGGGAGAAACAAGTACTGGTTTCGAGAAATGTGGAGGTGCAACGCACAGAGGAGTGAAGTACAGTTGAATTCAGTGGGTTCAAAATATTTAATCCCCAGCAAACATTCGCGCGTGCAGCTAATGCGACAAAATATCCCATCAGCGGCAGCTTTCGCACAGGTTCGAGAATCGAGCAGCACCGTCAAAGTACAAGTTGCACCAGCTGTGCAATACGCAACAAGGAACGCACCTGTCACAAGCTGAAATAAGGACGTGGGCCCTATCGACTTTGATCGGAGCGATCAGAGGCGATCAAAAACTTCGAGGAAAGCGGGAAGCACATTTCAGGCAATCAGGGGCAATCAGCTGATCGCGATCAGCTGATCGCGCCAACTCAATCAACCGCCTCAAACAGCCCGATCAGACCCGATCAGACACAATCAGCCCCAATCACTTGATTGCATGTGATCGGCGACCTGGGCGACATACGCGAAATGTAACACGCCTCACCATGAGGTCTCGAAAATCCTTGCGAAAACACCCAGATCGGCGAGACCTGTGTGTTGGGACATGATGTTGGCGACATTACCACGATACTGAGATTCTTCCGTATCGCCAAAGTTGGGATGCAACTACCAGGTAATGGGCCGACAGTTTTCATGCAAGAGCGCAAAACATTCGAGGAAAATCATCTCTGATCGGGCGGCGCGAGAAAAACGATCACAAGCAATCCGATCCGACCCGAACCGATCCGATCAGAGCCGATCAAAGTTGATTGGGCCCACGTCCTAACCGAACCCCAACCCACCTTCTATCTGCCCATGACATTGTTTATCCTAGTACAGTGTTGTCATATCCGACAGCAACGGAAACAGCAAGCACTATTTTTCAAACATTCACCTTAACCGAAGACGACCTGAGCAGTTGCAAAAATTCTGGAAACTAAAACAATGTGATGTCAGAACATATATATAGCTTATGCTGTTGTGTAGGCTATAGTGGGGTATCCCATAGGGGGTACAACCCAATTAGGGTTTCCTATATGTACTCACTTCATTCATAGTTCATCCATCCTCGTTCTCATTATCACATGGAATCAGAGCAGGTCCCCTCCTAGGGACTGTTCCTTGGGCCCACCGAAACGCGCCTCGAGTCGCGCCTGCCCCTCTTTTTTTTATCGGCCCGTCGAGTCGCACCTAGCGGCCCGTAGCGCCGCCCTTACGGTCGCGTCGAGCCGCCATAGCGGCTGCGGCGCGCCGCCCCTTTTCCCGGCCCGTCGCCGCCCTTACCCGCGGCTTTACGCCGCCCTCACCGGCGGCTTCGCGCCGCCCCTTACCTGCGGCCCCGCCGCCTCTCTCGTTGCGGCCCCGCCGCCCGTCTTCGCGGCCCCGCCGCCATCTCTCGCTGCGGCCCCGCCGCCACTCACTGCGGCCCCGCCGCCCGTCTTCACGGCCCCGCCGCCTCTCTCGCTGCGGCCCCGCCGCCTCTCACTGCGGCCCCGCCGCCCTACTCAGCGGCCCCGCCGCCCGACTTCGCGGCCCCGCCGCTTCTCTCGCTGCGGCCCCGCCGCCTCTCTCGCTGCGGCCCCGCCGCCTCTCTCGTTGCGGCCCCTGCCGCCCTTCCCTGCGGCCCCGCCGCTTCTCTGCAGCGGCCCCGCCGCCCGTCTTCGCGGCCCCGCCGCCTCGCTACGTCAGCGGCCCAGCCGAGCCGCCCAACAGCAGCGCAGCCGAGCCGCCCAGCAGCAGAGCAGCCGAGCCGCCCCGCCGCCGAGCCGCGCTGCAGCCGAGCCGCCCGGCCGCCGAGCCGCCCTGCAGCCGAGCCGCCCTGCTGCCGAGCCGCTCTGCCGCCGAGCCGCCCGGGAGCCGAGCCGCCGAGCCGCCCTGCCGCCGAGCCGCCCGGCCGCCGAGCCGCCCTGCCGCCGAGCCGCCCGGGAGCCGAGCCGCCCAGCAGCCAAGCCGCCGAGCCGCCCAGTCGCCGGGCCGCCCTACTGCCGAGCCGCCCGACCTGCCCTGCCTGGTGAGCACAGCACCACTGTTACTGCGTGCCCTTCCCCTACTGCTTGCACTACTACACTGTCGTCGTCATGGCTACCCCTAGTGTCCTCGCTTTTGACGCTGAGGGTCGAGCCATTGACTTTGAGGTCTGGGTCGACGACCTGCAGCTGTTCTTACAGTGCGATAGGGCGGACGGTCTTTCCCTCTTTGACCTCACCTCTGGCGCCTCTCCTGCCCCTGCTGCTGATGCTGACCCCACTGTTCGCTCTCAGTGGGCCACCCGCGATGCTGCTGCACGTCTTGCTGTGCGTCGCCACCTGCCTACCACTGAGCGCGCGCACTTTAGTCAGTACAAGAGTGCTCAGACCTTGTACGACGCTGTAGTTGCGCGCTACTCTTCCCCTGCCACTGCTGCCCTTAGCCGCCTCATGCTACCGTACCTCTTTCCTGACCTTGCTGCCTTTCCCACTGTCGCTGACCTCATTACGCACCTCCGCACTAGTGACACTCGCTACCGCGCCGCCCTTCCTGCTGAGTTCTGCGCCAAGAACCCCCCCCCCATGTACATCACTCTCTATTACATAGTCACACGTCTCCCTGACTCCCTTCACGTAGTCAGGGACCACTTCCTCTCAGTCTGTCCCACCACTCTCACTGTCGACCTCCTCGAGAAGTCCCTCCTGGCGGCGGAGAAGAGCATCGTCGCTGTAGGAGCCTCTCGTGGTGACCCTCGCACCCCCATCTTTGAGGGGTGTTCTCCTTCCCCCCTGCTGCCCTCTGTTGCCTCTGCTGCTGCTGCCGACCTGCTTGGTCTTGAGTCGGTCTGCGCGGCGTCTGCCCCTAGCGGGAGACGCCGCCCTGGCAGGGGCAAGGGGGGCAAGGGCGCGGGTGGACCTGGCGGGGGCGGTGGAGGTGGCGGTGGAGGCGGCGGAGGGAGTGGGAGTGGCGGTGGGAGTGGTGGCGGGGGCGGTGGTGGCTGTGTCAGCAGCGGAGGAGGAGGCGGGTGGCGGCGGCAGCGGTGGGAGCGGAGGCAGCGGTGGTGGTGGAGGTGGAGGCGGCGGTGGCGGAGGGGGTGGAGCTGGTCGGGGTGGTGCCCCGCAGCGTAGCGGCTCTGGTGGTGGCCAGCGTCAGCAGCAGCAGCAGCAGCAGCAGCGTTCGCGGGACATCCCCCCGCCCCAGCAGCTCCGTGAGTGGTACACGCAGCGTCAGCGGGGTGGGGGTTTTGGTCCGTGCACCTACGTCCTTCGTTCCGGCGACCGCGCGGGTGAGCAGTGTGGGGGTGCCCACCCCACCCAGCGCTGCTTTGGCCGCCTGACGGACGCTTGGCGTCAGCAGTTCCCCGAGGCTAGTGAGATTCCCCGTTGGGGAGAGCTGTCTAGGGCTGGCGTAGCTATCTTTGATCTTGACTTTGATGCTATCCTTGCTGCCATGTATGCTGTGACTATTAGTGAGGAGGGTGACTGTTACCGGTGTTTCCCGCCCGACCCGGGCATTGGTACTGCTGCGCCAGGTACTTCTGCGGCTGCTGCTCTAGGTGCCAGTGCGTCTGCACTCTCAGGTACTGGTGAGGCTGCGCTCTCAGGTACTGCGGCGGCTTCGGGCTGCCCCTCACTCCTCCCAGTTTCCCCCGACAGAGGCTCCTCTGCAGACGCTTCACATGGACGTGTGGGGCCCGGCCCGCGTCCGTGGGCAGGGTCACGAGCGCTACTTCCTGCTGGTGGTTGACGACTACTCGCGTTACACCACAGTCTTCCCCTTGCGCAGCAAGGGTGATGTTACTGAGGTGTTGATCGACTGGATCCGCGCAGCTCGTCTCCAGCTCAGGAGGAGCTTCGGCTCGGACTTTCCTGTTCTGCGTCTGCACTCTGACCGAGGTGGAGAGTTCTCCTCTGGCCTTCTGCGAGCCTACTGTCGTGCACGAGGCATCCGCCAGACCTTTACGCTTCCGGACTCTCCACAGCAAAATGGGATTGCTGAGCGCCGCATTGGCATGGTCATGGACGTCGCTCGTACGTCCATGATGCATGCGGCTGCCCCCCATTTTCTGTGGCCGTTTGCGGTTCGGTACGCGGCGCATCAGATCAACCTTCACCCCAGGGTCTCCCGGCCGGAGACCTCCCCAGCTCTGCTGTGGACGGGGAAGGTCGGCGATGCGTCTGCGTTCCGTGTCTGGGGATCTCGGGCGTTTGTCCGCGACTTGTCTGCGGACAAGCTGTCCCCTCGTGCTGCTCCCTGTGTCTTCCTCGGCTTCCCCCCTGACGCCCCAGGGTGGCAGTTCTACCACCCCTCCTCTCGTCGTGTTCTGTCCTCCCAGGATGTCACGTTCGACGAGTCAGTCCCCTTCTACCGCCTCTTCCCCTACCGCACTCCTTCCCTCCCCCCGCCACCGCACTTCCTTGTGCCAGGTCCCCCCCCGGTAGACCCCCTTCCCCCTCAGGGTCCTGCCCCTTCAGGTGTGTCCCAGGTAGACGCAGTCGAGCCGGTCGAGGTTGCTGGTGACTCTGGTCCTGCTGCGGGTGCTGAGCCTGGGGGTGCTGACTCTGGGGGTGCTACGCGCGTGGGTGCTGAGCCTGGGGGTGCTGAGCCTGGGGGTGCTGAGTCTGGGGGTACTGAGCCTGGGGGTACTGCGACTGGGGGTGCTGAGCCTGGGGGTGCGGAGTCTGGGGGTGCTGCGCCTGGGGGTGCTGCGACTGGGGGTGCTGAGCCTGGGGGTGCGGAGTCTGGGGGTGCTGAGCCTGGGGGTGCTGCGACTGGGGGTGCTGAGCCAGGGGGTGCTGCGTCTGGAGCTGCTGAGCCTGGAGCTGCGGAGCCTGCGGCCACTGGACCTCCCCTTGTGGCGTCTGGCGGTGCGGGACCTGGCGGTTCTCCGGGTGCTTTGCCTCGGCGGGAGCCCCTCTCTCCACAGGAGCTGCGCGAGTGGTTTGCTCGCCGCTGGAGACGTACTGCTGGAGCCGGAGCTCCTTCGACTGCTGAGGGTACTTGTGCCGCTGGTCCCGGAGCTGCTGGGCCTTCGGGTCCGCCTGGAGCTGGAGCTGCTGCGGGTGTTGGTGCTGCTGGTGCTGCTGGAGGTCCTGCCCCTGGAGGTGCTGTTGGCGCTGGTGCTGCTGCTGAGGGTGCTGTCCCTGCTGTGTCTGGAGTCGCCGCGCGGCCTCGGCCGTACTTCGTTCCACTCCTACAGCAGGTTCTTGGTCTTTCTCCTCCTGCAGCGTGTCCACCGCCTGTTCAGTCACAGTCCCAGCTAGAGCCCGCCTCCCCACTTCCTGCTCCCTCTCCCTACACTGGTCCCACTGGAGGTCTTGCTGAGCGTCGTGAGCCTGCGTCTCGTCCTGCGTCGCCTGTTCGTGCTGCTCGCGCTAGTGGTCGCGGTTCGCGTCAGCGTCCTCCTCCTGTCCCTGGCACGCACCGGATGTCTTTGCGTCCGTCCACTGCTCCTCTCCGTGCCCCTTTGCCTTCTCCTCCTGAGTCCTCTCTTCCTGCACTTACCGACCCAGAGTCCGACTCTCTTCGTGCTACCAGTCCTACTGTCACACGTCTCCTTGCTACTGTCGTCACTGACCCCTCTTTTGAGTCCACTGCTGCGTCTGCTCTTGTTGCTGAGCTCGTCGACTTTGCTGCTCGCTGTCGTCTAGACTACGCTGCCGGTCTTGTAGCTGAGTCTGCGTCTGTCTGTCCTCCGTCCGTCGGGGGTGAGTGTGCTCTTGGCACGGACGTCCTTGAGGACAGGCAGGAGGAGTTCCAGTGTCTGGCTGCTGCTTCACCTCATCTCGCGTCCGTACTACTTGCCCCTGAGGGAGACCCGGATGCACTAGACATCCCGACTCCGCGCTCTTACGCGGAGGCCGTAGAGGGTCCCTACTCCTCTCAGTGGCAGGCAGCTATGGATGCAGAGATGGCGTCCTGGAAGTCCACAGGCACCTACGTTGACGCGGTTCCCCCTCCTGGGGCGAACATCGTCAGTGGCATGTGGATCTTCAGGGTGAAGCGGCCGCCGGGCTCTCCACCTGTCTTCAAGGCGCGGTACGTCGCTCGTGGCTTCAGTCAGCGGCAGGGAGTTGACTACTTTCAGACCTTCTCTCCCACCCCGAAGATGACCACTCTTCGGGTGCTGCTGCACATAGCCGCTCAGCGCGACTACGAGCTCCACTCTCTTGACTTCAGCACTGCTTTCTTGCAGGGTAGCCTGCACGAGGAGATCTGGCTGCGCCGTCCACCTGGCTTCACTGGGACTTTCCCTCCTGGCACCCAGTGGAGCCTCCGACGGCCAGTCTACGGTCTCCGCCAGGCACCGCGTGAGTGGCACGACACACTGAGGACTACGCTTGCGGCTCTTGGGTTTGCTCCCTCTACTGCTGACCCGTCGTTGTTTCTGCGCACCGACACTTCTTTGCCGCCGTTCTACATCCTCGTGTACGTCGACGACTTGGTCTTTGCCACAGCTGACACTGCTGGACTAGCCTACGTGAAGTCCGAGCTGCAGAAGAGACACACGTGCACAGACCTGGGTGAACTGCGCAGCTACCTTGGCTTGCAGATCACTCGGGACAGAGCACGCCGCACCATTACCTTGACTCAGTCACACATGGTGCAGCAGGTCCTTCAGCGCTTCGGCTTCACGTACTCCTCGCCTCAGGCCACTCCTCTGTCTACTCGCCACTCGCTCTCAGCTCTGCCTTCGGATGAGTCCGTAGAGTCGAGTGGCCCGTACCCAGAGCTTGTTGGTTGCCTCATGTACCTGATGACCTGCACACGACCTGACCTTGCATACCCTCTTAGCATTCTTGCACGCTATGTTGCTCCTGGGAGACACCGACCAGAGCACATGGCTGCAGCGAAGAGGGTGTTGCGCTACTTGTGCAGTACGTCGGGCATGGGGCTAGTGCTTGGAGGGCGGAGTCCAGTGGTCCTCACTGGGCACGCGGACGCTTCTTGGGCTGACGACCAGGCTACGCAGCGGTCGTCGCAGGGTTACACCTTCAGTCTTGGTTCCGGCTCTGTCTCGTGGCGGGCTACTCGCTCGTCCTCTGTTCTCGGCTCCAGTTGTGAGGCTGAGATCTACGCCGGGGCCATGGCTGCACAGGAGCTTCGCTGGCTCACCTACCTGCTGACTGACCTTGGAGAGCCGCCTCGTTCTCCTCCAGTGCTGTACGTAGACAACAAGGCCATGCTGGCCTTGTGTCGAGAGCAGCGCTTGGAGCACAGAACGAAGCACATTGCTCTCCGTTACTTTCTTGCTCGTGAGCTGCAGCAGCGTGGTCAGTTGCGACTTGCGTACGTGGCCTCTGAGGCCAACACTGCTGATGTGTTCACCAAGGCACTTCCGCCTTGTGACCATCAGCGCTTCTGCACTCAGCTGGGTCTTGTACCTGTCTTGCCTCACTTGCTCTCCTCTTGACCTTGCTTGTACTGTCACATATATATACCTGCTCTTGCTTGTCTAGCTCTATATATATATGTGCACTCCTGCATGTGAACTGGCCTTGTGGCCTTGTCGTTGTGCTCGGACTGTGTGGTGACTTTGTGATCCACCCTGAGCTTGCTGTTCTTTGCGTGACTGGTCTTGTGACCCCTTGTTCTCCCCCACTTTGCCTATGGGGGTGTGTCAGAACATATATATAGCTTATGCTGTTGTGTAGGCTATAGTGGGGTATCCCATAGGGGGTACAACCCAATTAGGGTTTCCTATATGTACTCACTTCATTCATAGTTCATCCATCCTCGTTCTCATTATCACATGTGACACGTCACCACACATGCCGTTGCTGGAAGCCAGCCGTACATCCGCCGCAACGAAAACCGAAGACCGGTCCCATACGGACAGCATTTCCCACTTGTCAACCACCTGCGCGTCACTGTTCCTCATCCCCAGAATACGAAGGGAACATTCATTCGTGAATATTGTTGGAGTGTCGTATGCAGTTGAGCTCACTAAGGACGTGACCCAGACCACCTCTGATCGGCGCTGATCTGATCGGGTTGGATCTGATCGGGTTGCTTCTGATTGCATTACTCGCGCCGCCCGATCAATGCTGATATTCCTGGAAAACTCAAGGCGCCTGCCTCGCAAGCGTGTCAGCATTTCCTGATTCTTTCGTCCCAATTTTGGCGAGTGCGAAGACGTTGCGAGTTTTCTGTTTCCACGTAATCTCGCAAATTACACTTAAGATAATGTTTGCGCGATTTTGTGACGATCTCAACGAGAAACTGTAACCTGTTTCGCAAGCGTCGCAAGGATCCCCATCCCATGCAATCAACTGATCGTGACTGATTGTGTGTGATCGTGATTGATTGGGGTGTTTGAGGCGGTTGATTGAGTTGGGGCGATCAATTGATCGCGATCAGTTGATTGCCCCTGATCGCCTGAAATCGGCATAGGGGCTTCCTGGAAGTTGTTGATCGCCTCTGATCGAGGCAATCAGAAGCGGTCTGGGCCACATCCTAACTTTCATACAATCTGGTTACTTATAATTATTACATTTCAAATCTCATGGAAATAGATGTCAAAACTGGCAACCAAAGATTTGGCTTGCCAATCTTTATTTTTTTTGTGTCTTCTCATTATCAGACCCCTATATTTACGTTTCTAATACCTTAATACATCTGAATGGATGCTGAAACACTACAGTTTGGTTTGTTTTCTGCCCCAAATGCACGCAAATGGGCACCAGATTTGACGAGCATGCTGTCAGGATAGTAAAATATTTTGGATGAGCAAAAGAAACCAATTAATAATAAAAGAAAAATAAAAACCGGACGTTGAAACAGCACCACGTGTCGTGATGCTTGTTTCTGCGTTTGCTGGCCCTAAATCTGTGCAATGATACGCTTGTGCGCAACATGTCACCGTTTCAACGTTTTGATGTTGTTTTCAGCACTATTTCTTCACACATTCAGGTATTAAATTCTATTCCCTTGCCATAGGAACTGGTTTAACCTCGTTTGCCCAACTACGCAGCACGTGACGCTTGTTTGTGCGTTTGCTGGCCTGAATCTGTGCAAGGATAGGCCTGTGCGCAACATGTCACCGTTTCAGCATTTGGATGTTATTTTTAGCACTATTTCTTCATACATTCAGGTAGAAAATCCTATTCCCTTGCCATAGGAACAGGATTGAGCTCGTTCGCACAACTACGCAGCGCGTGACGCTTGTTTGTGCGCTTGTTGGCCCGAATCTGTGCAAGGATAGGCATCTGCGCAACATGTCACCGTTTCAGCACTTGGATGTTGTTTTTAGCACTATTTCTTCACATATTCCGTTAGCACATCCTATTCGCTTGCCACAGGAACTGGTTTGACCTCGTTCGCCCAACTACGCAGCACGTGACACTTGTTTGTGCGTTTGATGGTCTGAATCTGTGCAAGGATAGGCCCGTATGGAACATGTCACCGTTTGAACGTTTGGATGTTGTTTTTAGCACTATTTCTTTACAAATTTAGTCAGTGCATCCTATTCGCTTGCCATAGGAACTGGCTTGACCTCATTCGCCCAACTACGCAGCACATGACGTTTGTTTGTGTGTTTGCTGGTCTGGATCTGCGCAAGGATAGGCGTGTGCGCAACAGGTCACTGCGCCAACGTCTGAATGTCTTTTTTACCACTATTTCTTCACACAGTTCGTTTCTACATCCTATTCCCTAGCCATAGGAACTGATTGCATCTCGTTAGCACGACTACGCAGAACGTGACGCATGTTTGTGCGTCTCTTGGCCTGAAACCGTGCGAGGATAGGCCTGCGCGCAACATGTCACTGTGCCAGCGTCTGAATGCCTTTTTTACCACTATTTCTTCACAGTGTTCCCTACTACATCCTATTACCTAGCCATAGGAACTGATTTCATCTCGTTAGCACAACTATGCAGCTCGTGGCGCATGTTTGTGCGTTTGCTGGCCTGAATCTGTGCAAGGATAGGTGTGTGCGCAACAGGGCACTGCGCCAACGTCTGAATGTCTTTTCTACCACTATTTCTTCACACAGTTCGTTTCTACATCCTATTCCCTAGCCATAGGAACTGATTGCATCTCGTTAGCACGACTACGCAGAACGTGACGCATGTTTGTGCGTCTCTTGGCCTGAAACTGTGCGAGGATAGGCCTGCGCGCAACATGTCACTGTGCCAGCGTCTGAATGCCTTTTTTACCACTATTTCTTCACACTGTTCCCTACTACATCCTATTACCTAGCCATAGGAACTGATTGCATCTCGTTAGCACAACTATGCAGCTCGTGGCGCATGTTTGTGCGTTTGCTGGCCTGAATCTGTGCAAGGATAGGCCTGTGCGCAACATGTCACTGCGCCAACGTCTCAATGCCTTTTCTACCACCATTTCTTCACACAGTTCTCTACTACACCCTATTATATAGCCATAGGAACTGATTTCATCTCGTTAGCACAACTATGCAGCTCGTGCGGAGAATTCTATTCTAAGGGAGAACTGAATTGCGTGTGACGCACGGTCAGGCAGTGATTCTGGACAGAGTGTTTGAATAACTTGGTAGAATTCGAGCATAGTTTCACTAAGGAAAATTGATAGAAATTAGATTATGGTTCAAGGAAAGAGATCCCAAATAGCAAGCACAATGAATCTGGAGAAACGTTCCTCGACGAACGCTCGACCTTTTCGAGTCAGCAACGCCAGGTGAAACGACAAGCATATGTGTCTTTCCCCTGAGTTCGCATCTTCTCAGGTTTCCAACGTTCAGAGTTGTTTACGTTTTTACTGTTAGTAACAAGATTCGACGTTAACGTCGGATGGGTTGCGTAGTTGTCACATTCATATTTTACAAAACACGAGGACAAGCAATTTAATGTATTTATATAGCACCAAGTTTTAACTTTCATGTATTAATGAATATAGCAAGTCTAGTTACTTCTTGATTATGAAATAATGTGTTAGTTTATGATTCCCTTGCTAAACCATGGGTGAATAGAACAATTGAGTGTCTTTTTTATAAGTAGTTTATAAAATTTAGTGAACAACTATGTTTTATATCTTCAATAGTATATTTTGTAACACTATACTATCCGGTTCTTTCTCTAGCAAAAGTGTGGTTCAAATTGAACTGTTTTCCAGCTCACACAAATTTCACGTGATTATCCGTGTGTGTTCTCGCGTGGCACCAGCGTTTGGTTTTTGTTTTGAATTCCAAGTGCCCAAGTTCTGTGCTGGCTTTCAGATTGCCCCAACGTTTTCGTTTACTGTAGTTTCTTGTTTGGCACTCCCTCCCACCCCGTCATCACTTCTCCTCCCCCACCAGCTGTTGCCTCACCCTCCCACCCACCACGTCATCGCCTCTCCCTCCCACCCACCTTTCCATCGCTACTCCCTCCCACCCCGCCATCCTCTCTCGATTCCAGCCCCCCTTCCCCTCTCCCTCCCACTATGCCGAGGCCTCTCCCTCCCTCCCGCCGTCGCCTCTCCCTCCTCCTCGCCGTCGCCCATCCCTCCTCCCCGCCGTCGCCTCTCCCTCCTCCCTGCAGTCGCCCATCCCTCCTCCCCGCCGTCGCCTCTCCCTCCTCCCCGCCGTCGCCTCTCCCTCCTCCCCGCCGTCGCCTCTCCCTCCTCCCCGCCGTCGCCCATCCCTCCTCCCCGCCGTCGCCTCTCCCTCCTCTTCGCCGTCGCCCATCCCTCCTCCCCGCCGTCGCCTCTCCCTCCTCCCCGCCGTCGCCTCTCCCTCCTCCCCGCCGTCGCCTCTCCCTCCTCCCCGCCGTCACCCATCCCTCCTCCCCGCCGTCGCCTCTCCCTCCTCCCCGCCGTCGCCTCTCCCTCCTCCCCGCCGTCGCCTCTCCCTCCTCCCCGCCGTCGCCTCTCCCTCCGCATCACGGTCGCCTTTCCCCCCCATCCGCCGTCGCCGCTCCCTCCTCCCGCCGTCGCCGCTCCCTCCCATCCCGCCGTCGCCTCTCCCTCGCATCCCGCCGTCGCCTCTCCCTCCCATCCCGCCGCCGACTCTGTCGACAGGTCACGAGCAAGCTGGTGCGCGAGTGGGAGCCGGTGCGCGAGCGCGGGTTTGACTCTGCACCGTGAATTGCAGGTGCGTTTACCTTTCCCTGTCCTTTTTTCCTCCCTTCCCCCTACTGAAAGGTCCTATATTTCCGATTTTTCCTATCGTATTTGTAGTTTCTGTGTGTTGATTGGTCTCTTGCGTTGCACTACTATTTGAAGAGGGGGGAGAGGGAGCGCGAGGGAGCGAGAGCGCAGGAGAGTGCGCGCGTGAGAGCTAAGGAAGCACTAGAGGGAGAGGCGCGAGAGAGAGCGCCGTGCGCGCTTGCGCCGTCGGCGCGGGCCCTATTGGCGCTTGTGCCTAGCCCCTTGCGCTTAGGGCGCTGGGGCCGTGGGCGCAAGCGCCGTGGTTGCTGGCGCCTAAGGCGCTTGCGCTTATGGCGCAGACGCCTTGGCCGCTTGCGCCGTTGGCGCGGGCTCCGTGGGTGCTAGCACCTAACGTGCTTGCGCTTAGGGCGCGAGCGCCGTGGGTGCTGCCCCATGAGGCGCTGGCTCTGTGGGCGCTTGCGCCGGGGGCTCTGGCGCCTTGGGCGCGAGCGCCGTTTGTGCTGGCGCCTAAGGCGCTGGTGCAGTGGGCGCGGGCGCCGTGGGCGCTTGCACTTGCTGGCGGCTTGGGCACGGGCGACGTGAGGGCGAGACTTGGATGTGCACGTGCACTTGCAGGTGAGTGCGGTTATGAGTGCAAGGGCAAGTGCGAGTGTGAACGAGAGAGCAGATGCGAGCGTAAGCGCGAGTGTGAGTGCGAAAGCAATTGTGGGAGTGAGTGCCAGGGCGAGTTTGAGGGTGAGTACGAGTGTGAGTGTGTGTTAGTGCAAGGGGGAGTGCGAGGGTCCGTTTGAGTGTGTGCTAGGGTGAGTACGATGATGAGTGCAAGAGTTTGTGTGTGTGTTTCTGTGATTGTCGAAGAAGAGTTGAGAGTACATTACATGTGTTTGAGTGCAAGAGTGAGTGCGAGAGTGAGTGCAAGAGTGAGTGCGATGGTGAGTTAGATGGTGGCTGCGATGTTTAGTGCAAGCGTGAGCGCGGGTGTGAGTGCGAGGGTGTGTGAGATGGTGTGTGAGGGCAAGTAGAAGAGTGAGTGCGAGGGTGAGTTCGAGGGCGAGTGTGTGGGTGTGGGTGTGAGTTGAGTTCAAGGGTGCCACCGTGCCGGCGACTGTGTGTGCGTGTGAGTGTGAAAGTGTTCGAGTGAGTGCGCGAGTTCGAGGGTGAGTGCAAGGGTGTGTGTTTGTGTTTCTGAGGGTGTGTCTAAGAACGGTTGAAAGTAATTGTGCGTCCGTGAGTGGTTGCGAGAGTGAGTACGGGAGTGTGTGAGGGTGAGAGGGCGGTATCCGGGTGCGAAAGCGCGTGTGACTGCGAGTGTGAGTACGCGCATGTACTTGAGGGTAAGTGCGAGGGTGTGTGCAAGTGCGTGTATGCGGGTGAATATGAGAGGAAGTACGAGGGTGCGTGTTTAGGTGAGTGCGAGGGTGAGAACGAGAGCAAGAGTTAGAGCAAGTGCGAGAGTGAATGTGAGTGTAAATATGATGGTGCAGGGTTTGGGGTGAGTGTGAGCTCGAGTGTGAGGGTAGTTCAAGGGTGAGTGCGAGGATGAGTGGGTGTGCGTGTGAGTGCAAGGCTGAGAGCGAGACTGTCTTAGGGTGAATGCGAGAGCAAGTGCGAGTGTGAGTGCAAGGGTGCGTGTGAGTGTCCTTGCGTGCGCGTGGAAGTATTTGTAACGTGTAACGTATGATTGGAATGAGAATGATCATGAGTGCGAGGGTAAGTGCAAGAGTTAACGTGTAGGTTTGTATGTGTGTTTCTGTGTGAGTGTGTCTAAGAAAGTTGAGAGTATTTGTGCGTGTGTGAGTGGGTGCGGGATTGAGTACAAGATTGAGTGCGAACGTGAGTGTGAAGTTGAACTTGAGGGTGGCTTCAAGGCATGGCATCATGCTGGTGTAGTATCTGTGGTGCCACGACTAATACCAATTTACCTCTGTGAGCTGTCAAATCGATTGCTCATCTTTTTCCATTGTGCTTATTTCGTCTCTAGTGGGTGAGCTGCATTCTCTGCTTTTGTCTTCTTGTGCAATCCTATGAGGTGTACTCTCTTTGTTTTTGCTTTCTTATGCAGTGTGGGTGAGTTGTTTCCTAATTGGCCTCCTCACATGAGTTGCATCCTCTGTTTTTGCTTTCTTGTGCAGGGCGTGTTGCATTCTCTGTTTTTACTTTGTGCAGGGCTCGTAAGCTGCATTCTTTGATTATGTTTGGCGGAGAAGGGAGATGAGGGAGGCAATGGGAGGGAGATGAGGGAGGGACGGAGGGAGGGAGGGAGGGAGGCAAGGAGGCAGGGAGGGAGGGAGGGAGGGAGGGAGGGAGGGAGGGAGGGAAGGAAGGAGGGAGGGAGGGAGGAAGGGAGGGGTGTAGGGAGGGTAAGGGGTGATTGGCTAGTGATGATTTACTAATAGCTGAATTTCATGATGGTTGTGTGTTGACTATCCGTATGTATCTGTGCTTGTTTGCGTGCGTGTCAGTGTGTATGTGTGTGTGTGAGCCTGTGTGTGCATGTGCAGTCGTGTTGTTTGTATCGTTTGTGTCTGTCTCAAGGCGTGTGCTGAAGTGCCTCGTGTATGCAACTCAGGTTGTGATCGCCGGTGGGGCAATAGCCTTAGCGTGCCAGACAAACCTTTGTTGCATCATCGATGCATTTTAGCATTCTCCCCAAGACACTCATTGTTATGCGTTGTCGTCGTTGTACCAGTACAATGTCGCATGTGCTCGTTCGTGTTTGTTGTAAGGTGTCATGTTAAAGTGTGTCAGGTCTGCAATTGAGGTGGGGATCGTTGTTGGGGCAGCGTTGCTCGCCTTAGCATACCGGATCCATCGCTATTGTAGCACTGATGCATTTTGCCATTCACTTTATGACATTTGCTGTTGTTGATTGTTGTCGTTTTGCACATGTTCGATACGGTAGATGCAAATCCGTAATTTGCATCCACGCCGAATTTGTTGTCTCGTCAATTGTGTGTGATGTACCGTAAAATATGGCGAGGCTGCTACCAATTGTTTCCATTCGCCATATTTATCGACGATTATGGAATAATTGGTCTCATTTGGTTTCACTTTTTTTTGGAGGCTCTTGTGTAGCAGTGCTGTCATCTCCACACATTTGAAGCACACGTTCTCAAAACGTTAAAGCTAGTGCTTCAGATGTTGGGAATATGACAAAAATGTGCACTGTTCATTCGAGTCGACCGAAAAAAGTGCTACCAAATGTAAAGGGGTTGCTACGCAACCCAAAAACGTGTTTCAGGTTCAGTTTCCTTGCTGATTCGAAATCTCCTGGGGAGTACAATTTCCGAAATGCTCTGATTGGTCGAAATTTGTTGTTTCGCGATTGGTCGAAATTCGCACACATTGCGATTTTTGGAAACAAGTAATTTTGGTTGACCAGAATTTCTCTGCTCGACAACGCCTCGTTCGAGCTTTATTCTGTCGACCAGCGTTTCGTCGAATCGCCATTTTCTCCAATTTCGTCTACCAGCAAGGCCCGATTTCGACGCCGATTTGCTCCCCTCGACAAGTGCCTTGTCGACGGGCAGTTGCGTAGAGCAGAAACAACACTTCAATCTCGACGACTTAATATTCTCGAAAATCGACCCGTCGAACAGAGATAAAAGTCCCTGAAGTCGCCGATGACCACGAAACGAACACCGTTGTGCTTCGAAAAGCATGGCGGACTTCGCCCAAGCGAGGGTGGGGCCTTTTCTCCTCGACAGCTCGTGGACCATGTTTGTGCGTTTGCTGGCCTGAATCTGTGCAGGGATAGGCCTATGCGTAACATGTCACCGTTTCAACATTTGGATGTCGTGTTTTGCACTTTTTCTTCACACATTCAGGTAGTACGTCCTATTTCCTTGCCACGGGAACTGCTTTGACCTCGTTCGCCCAACTACGCAGCATGTGACGCTTGTTTGTGCGTATGCTGGCCTGAATCTGTGCAAGGATAGGTCTGTGTGCAACATGTCACCGTTTCAACGTTTGGATGTCATATTTAGCACTTTTTCTTCACACATTCAGGTAGTACATCCTATTACCTTTCGACAGGAACTGGTTTGACCTCGTTAACCAAACTACGCAGCACGTGATGCTTGTTTGTGCGTATGCTGGCCTGAATCTGTGCAATAGGAGTAGTAGTAGTAGTAGTAGTAATAGAAGTAGTAGTAGTAGTAGTAGTAGTAGTAGTAGTAGTAGTAGTAGTAGTAGTAGTAGTAGTAGTAGTAGTAGTAGTAGTAGTAGTAGTAGTAGTAGTAGTAGTAGTAGTAGTAGTTGTCAGATTTATATGACATAGCTACTGTAGGCTAGAGTGGGGTAGCACATATGGGGTACAGTTTTCTAGGGTTTGCTTCTTGTACCCAACTTTCACTTAGTCATTCTCATTCCTGTTTTTTCTTGATTCACATGGTATAGAGTGGGTTCCTACATGGGACCGTTCCTTCCTAAGGGCCCACCATAAGAATTTTTTTTTAGCTGCCCGCGCACATTGCGCCCTGCCCTAAATTTTTTTTTTAGCGGCCCCTACGCTGCCTCTACGCGGCCCCTACGCCGCCTCCCACGCGCCCCCTATGCGGCCCCTGGCGGCGCCCTGACGAGGCCCCTGCCGGCGCCCTATCGCGGCCCCTGACGCGCTCCCCTAGTGGCGCCCTGACGCGGCCCCTGGCGGCACCTGACGCGGCCCTGACGCGGCCTGACGCGGCCCCTGGCGGCGCCCTGACGCAGCCCCTGCCGCGGCCCTGACGCGGCCCTACCGCGGCCCCTGACGCGGCCCTGACGCGGCCTGCCGCGGCCCCTGCCGCGGCCCTGAAGCGGCCCCTGACGCGGCCCTGACGCGGCCCTGACGCGGCCCTGCCGCGGCCCCTGGCGGCGCCCTGACGCGGCCCCTGACGCGGCGCCCTGACGCGGCCCCTGCCGCGGCCCTGACGCGGCCCTACCGCGGCCCCTGACGCGGTCCTGACGCGGCCTGCTGCGGCCCCTGCCGCGGCCCTGAAGCGGCCCCTGACGCGGCCCTGAAGCGGCTCTGCCGCGGCCCTGACGCGGCCCTGACGCGACCCCTGACGCGGCCCCTGCCGCGGCCCCTTACGCGGCCCTGACGCGGTCCTGCCGCGGCCCCTGGCGGCGCCCTGACGCGGCCCCTAACGCGGCGCCCTGACGCGACCCTACCGCGGCCCCTGACGCGGCCCCTGCCGCGGCCCCTGACGCGGCCCCTGACGCGGCCCCTGTCGCGGCCCCTGACGCGGCCCCGCCTCCTCTCAGCGGCTCCGCCGCCTCCTCTCAGCGGCCCCGCCGAGCCGCCCAGCAGCCGAGCCGCCGAGCCGCCCAGCAGCCGAGCCGCCCAGCAGCAGAGCCGCCGAGCCGCCCAGCAGCCGAGTCGCTGAGCCGCCCAGCAGCCGAGCCGCCGAGCCGCCCAGCAGCCGAGCCGCCCAGCAGCCGAGTCGCCGAGCCGCCCTGCAGCCGAGCCGCCCGAGCCGCCCTGTCCGGTAAGAGCAGCGCCTCTCTCACAGCACTGCCCTCACCCCACTGTTTGCACTGCTAGTCTACTACTGTCATGGCTACCCCTAGTGTCCTCGCTTTTGACGCTGAGGGTCGGGCCATTGACTTTGACGTCTGGATAGATGACCTGCAGCTTTTCTTACAGTGTGATAGGACAGACGGCCTCTCCCTCTTTGACCTCACTTCTGGTGCCTCTCCTGCTCCCGCCACTGATGCTGACGCAACTGTTCGCTCCCAGTGGGCCACGCGCGATGCTGCTGCACGTCTTGCTGTGCGTCGCCACCTGCCTACCTCTGAGCGTGCGCACTTTAGCCAGTACAAGAGTGCTCAGACCTTGTACGACGCTGTAGTTGCACGCTACTCCTCCCCTGCCACTGCTGCACTGAGTCGCCTCATGCTACCGTACCTCTTCCCTGACCTTGCTGCCTTTCCCACAGTCGCTGACCTCATCACGCACCTCCGCACTAGTGACACTCGCTACCGCGCTGCGCTTCCTGCTGAGTTCTGCGCCAAGAACCCCCCCCTAATGTACATCACCCTCTACTACATCGTCACCCGTCTCCCTGACTCCCTTCGCGTAGTCACCACCACTCTCACCGTTGACCTCCTCGAGAAGGCCCTCCTAGCAGCAGAAAAGAGCATAGTCGCTGTAGGAGCCTCTCGTGGTGACCCTCGCACCCCCATCTTTGAGGGGTGTTCCCCCTCCCCTCTTTTGCCCTCTGTTGCCTCTGCTGCTGCGGCCGACCTCGCTGGTTTGGAGTCGGTTGGGGCAGCGTCTACCCCTAGCGGGAGACGCCGCCCTGGCAGGGGCAAGGGGGGCAGGGGCGCTGGAGGAGCTAGCGGGGGCGGTGGAGGCGGCGGTGGAGGTGGTGGAGGAGGTGGTGGTGGCGGTGGGAGTGGTGGCGGGGGTGGAGGTGTAGGTGGCGGCAGTGGAGGCGCAGGAGGCAGCGGTGGTGGCGGAGGGAGCGGAGGTGGCGGCGGTGGAGGAGGAGGCGGCGGAGGAGGTGGAGCTGGTCGGGGTGGCGCTGCGCAGAGGGTCAGCTCCGGTGGTGGTCAGCGCCAGCAGCAGCAGCAACAGCAGCAGCAGCAGCGCACTCGTGACGTCCCCTCCCCTCAGCAGCTCCGTGAGTGGTACACTGCACGCCAGAGGGGTGGGGGTGCTGGTCCGTGCACCTACGTCCTGCGCACCGGCGACCGCGCGGGTGAGCAGTGCGGGGGTGCGCACTCCACCCAGCGCTGCTTTGGCCGCCTCACGGACGCTTGGCGTCACCAGTTTCCTGAGGCCACTGAGATCCCCCGCTGGTATGGTGAGGTATGTTGAGGTCTATCACGTCCCACTCACTCACTCCCACACAGGGGTCTCAACTCCAACTCTCTCAACGGCTCCATTCCCAACTACATCAACCCGCTCGATGCACTCACATACCTGTAAGAGGCACCCTGGGTTTTCTATTTCTATGTGCATATCATCACTGCTGGCCAAGGTGCATAACGTTTTTTTTTTTCCCGTTTTTTTTCTTCCAGACTCTTTCTGTGACAAAACGTTTTCATAACAAACGACTATTTTGGTGGGAAAAAAGCACCTACTATTTTTCTTGTTAGGTTTCTAACCTGCTGTTGTACTAGACAAGACATGAGCAACTGGCGAACTCAAACGTGTTTGAGTCGAAAATGCCGAACATGTCTTGCAACCGAACCAAACATCAAACATATTTGTAGGTTTAGGGGTGTTCGATGTCCGTTTTGCAGGGGCAAACATTTCACAGATTTCCCGAACATCACAGATTTCCCGAACATCACCAGTTCGAGGCGAACCCGAATATGTTTGGTTCGTAAATGGGCTTCCCTAAGTCCTCCTAGACATTGCTAGGCTGGGGAGCTTAGTGGAAAAAAAAAAAAAAAAAAAAAAAAAAAAAAAACGCAATTTCGGTGGGAGAACGACAGGAAACACATTCGATTTATTGTGGTTGGGTTTTTCTTCCTGGGCTGATAGGAAACATAATAGGTGGGGTGCGAGAATGCTTTCAATATTTCGCATTTCACACTTTCGAATTGATCGGCATTGGACTCTATTCGCGACGGCGATTTCGCAAACCAGCCAGCCCATCCATCCCACCCAAAACCGGCAGTACCACAATGCACCTCCTAAATCCAACCAGGCCTCATACACAAAACCTGTTGAGTGCAAAATGTGGTTTGCACGTCAACCTACCGCCTATTTGCCGACGATAAAGGAAAATGAGAGTTTTTGTTTCAAGGTAATTTGTGGAGTGTGAGGCGCGCGTTTGTGTGCTTTACATTTGTGCGTTTACGGTTTGTGAATCGCCTTTGCGGTTCATAAGTTACATGCATTTTTGTGTGTGAGTGCATTTCATGAATGTTCATGAGTTTTCGTGAGAGCGCATGAAAGTTCATGAGTTTCGGTAAGTTCGCGTGAGTTCGCGATTGTTCATGAGTCTGCGTGTGCGCTCATTGTTTCTCATGTGTTTTCGTGAGTTTTCATTAGAGTTCATGAGAGTTCACATTTTTTGTGCGTTTTAGAGAGTGGCGAGTGTTTCGCCACGTTGACTAAGTCGCGCTGGTCAAGGTCAACCGTGCGCGAAGGTCAGGACCCGCGCGTGGGGTCCTGACACACGCGTGTGGCCCCTCAGGGCTCGTGCGTGTGCATCGGCACTGTTGCGAGCGTGGCAGGGCCCACGATCGCAACAAGACAGGGCACATTACTGCCCTGTCTTGCGCCAAGACAGCGCACGATCGCGTACGCGATCGACCTGTCCTGCATGACCGAGAAATATCTCAGTCATGCTGGCTGGCACGTGGGGTGCTAGGGATTTACAGTTGAAAAACTGTATCCCGTGTTGACTTGGCAAACATGAGGTTTTGCCAGAAAGTCACGCTACTTTGCGTGATCATTTCAATAAGGTACAAAACGGTAATTTCTGTTTTGCAACGGGAAAACGGTTTTCCCACACGAGGCTTCATGAATGTTAACGGTAATTCATGAGTGCTCACGAGGGGAGTCAGCAGGGGCGTTTGGATCAAGTACAACTCGAAGTCAGTTATTCTAATGAAGCGGATTAAGCCAAATGCAACTGAAGTTTGACAACCATTTCACCAAGACAACATGGCGAAGTCTCATAATACAGTTTTATAACTGTTAAATGCTTGCCTTGTGTTTCCTTTGCTCGTGCATTAGTAGCTCTATAAATGTGTGCTTGTGTTTCTTTGTAACCAACCCATTTGAGTGAATATTTTCCTCTATCAGCGTATTGACGTGAAGAGGAATTTCTGCATACGAGCCAATCAGTCGTTATCGCTTCCGCACATGAGTTTGGGAATTCTCTAAGAGCACGCGACGGTTTTCATACTTAGGGAATCCCGTGGTGTAATGCGAGTAGTCGTCAACCACCAACAGGAAGTAACCCTCGTGACCCTGGCCACGGACGCGGGCGGGGCCCCACACGTCCATGTAAAGAGTCTGCAGCGGAGCCTCGGTCGGAGGAAACTCGGAGGAGTGAGGAGCGGCGCGCTGCCGCCTCTCGATGCAGGGAACGCAGGTAGGGGCAGGCCCCGGAGGGAGGGGAGGGAGGGACCGGGGGAGACCAGAAACAAGGTAACGAGAGGCCGTGCCTCGGAGACGAGGCAGGGAGGGGTGACCAAGGCGGTGGTGCCATGGGAGGGTGCGGTGGGACACGAGACGACACGAGCAGGGGGCAGACTCAGGACCAGACCTGGACGCCGCAGCAAACACCTGACCCGACGCAGCTACCTGACCAGACTCAGCAACCGGAGGAGACTCAGTAGTCAGTGTGTACAGGCTCGACCCCGGCTGACGGGTAAACGTGGCCAAGTGTCGGCCCGTCCGAGCACACGTACAGTGGGTCACCCGCTGACTCGCAGGAGTGAACTGGTCAACCCCCCCATCCTGTAGATCAGCACCACTCACCAAGTTCGTCGAGAACGAGGGGAGGTAGAGACCTGACAGGGTGCCAGAAGGGGCCGTCGGACACGGTAAGACAGTGGAGAAGTGGGCAAGGATAGGACCCCCAGAGGGGTCCGCCAGGGAGACCGCATCTGGCCGGCTAAGTGGCGTAAGCGTGGTGCGGTCTCGAAAGAAGGAGCGGGAAGCAGCCGAGTCAAGGGTGAAGGTGTGTAAGGCCTGAGCCGACGTGGTACCTGAGAGAGCAGACTCACCAGCACCTGGGGCAGCAGACGCACTAGCACCTAGAGCAGCAGCCTCACCAGTACCTAGAGCAGCAGCCTCAATGCCCGGGTCAGGCGGAACACACAGGTAACAGTCACCCTCATCACTAGTAGACACAACATACATGGTAGCAAGAATAACATCATAATCCAGATCAAAGATAGCAACCCCCGACCTAAGCAGCTCGCCCCAGCGGGGGATCTCAGTGGCGTCAGGGAACTGGAGACGCCAAGCGTCCGTCAGGCGGCCGAAGCAGCGCTGGGTGGTGTGCGGGCCACCGCACGGCTCACCAGTGCGGTCGCCTATACGCAGGACGTAGGCACAAGGACCAGCACCCCCACCCCGCTGACGCGCAGCGTACCACTCACGAAGCTGCTGGGGGGGCGGGGTCTCACGAGTGCGCTGCTGCTGCTGGCGCTGTCCACCACCGAAGCCGCCCCGCTGCGCAGAGCCACCCCGACCCGCTCCACCGCCGCCGCCGCCACCTCCACCACCGCCGCCACCGCCTCCTCCTCCGCTCCCACCGCCACCACCGCCGCCGCCTCCGCCTCCACCGCCGCCACCGAAGCCCCCACCCCCGCCACCACTCCCACCGCCACCCCCACTCCCTCCGCCGCCTCCACCGCCACCTCCACCGCCCCCGCCAGCTCCTCCAGCGCCCTTGCCCCCCTTGCCCTTGCCGGTGCGGCGTCTCCCGCTAGAGGCAGACGCAGCGCCGACCGACTCGGTGCCAACGAAGTCGACGGCAGCAGCAGAGGCAACAGAGGGCAAAAGGGGGGAGGGGGGGCACCCCTCAAAGAAGGGGGAACGCGGGTCACCACGAGAGGCTCCTACAGCAACTATACTCTTCTCAGCTGCCAGGAGGCGCTCCTCGAGGAGGTCAACGGTGAGTATGGTGGGGTAAACAGAGAGGAAGTGGTCCCTGACCGAGCGAAGGGAGTCAGGGAGCCGGGTGACTATGTAGTAGAGGGTGATGTACATGGGGGGGGGGGTTCTTGGCGCAGAACTCAGTAGGAAGCGCAGCGCGGTAGCGGGTGTCACTAGTGCGAAGGTGCGTAATGAGGTCAGCGACTGTGGGAAAGGCGGCGAGGTCAGGGAACAGGTACGGCAGCATGAGGCAGCTAAGGGCAGCAGTGGCACGGGAAGAGTAGCGTGCAACTACAGCGTCGTACAAGGTCTTAGCACTCTTGTACTGACTAAAGTGCGCGCGCTCAGTGGACGGCAAGTGACTACGCACAGCAAGACGGGCAGCAGCATCGCGTGTGGCCCACTGTGAGCGAACAGTGCTGTCAGCATCGGCAGTAGGGGCAGGAGAGGCGCCAGACGTGAGATCGAACAGTGAGAGACCGTCTTTCCTATCGCACTGCAGGAAAAGCTGCAGATCATCGACCCAGACCTCAAAGTCGACAGCCCGACCCTCAGCATCAAAGGTGAGAACGCTAGGGGTAGCTATGACAACAGCAGCAGCAGGCTAGTAGCAGAAGCGGCGCGGCTCGGCAATGCTCTTACCAGGGCAGGTGGGTAGAGGCCCGCAAGTGGTGGGGCAGGGCCGAGGCGCGCCGGCAGGGACGGAGCCGCGACAGGGCGGCAGAGGAGTGCCGCTCCTCTCTGCAGGGCAGGGCTGGGACGGCGGCGGCGGCTCCTGCTGTCGGCGGTGGCGGCGGCTGCTGCTGTCGGCGGCTGCGGCGGCTGCGGCCCCGGCAGCGGCTGTCACGGCAGTGGCGGCGGCGGCTACTGCTGTCGACGGCGAGGGCGGCTGCTGCTGTCGGCGGCAGCTGCGGCGGCGGCAGTCACGGCTGTGGCGGCGGCGGCTCCTGCTGTTGGCAGCGGCGGCGGCCGCGGCCCCGGCAGTGGTGGCGGCGGCTGGTACTGTTGGGGCGGCGACGGCGGGGCGGCAGGGCCGTGAAGGGGCCGTGAGGGGCCGCGGAGGAGCCGAGACGGGGCCGCTAAGGGCGGCGAAGGGGCCACGAAGGGCCGTGAAGGGGCCGCGAAGTGCGGCGACAGGGCCGAGAAGGGGCCGTGAGGGGCCGCGAAGGGCGGCGACGGGGCCGAGAAGGGGCCGCGAGGGGCCGCGAAGGGCGGCGACGGGGCCAGAAGGGGCCGCGAGGGGCCGCGAAGGGCGGCGACGGGGTCCGAAGGGGCCGCGAGGGGCCACGAAGGGCGGCGACGGGGCCTGAAGGGGCCACGAAGGGCCGTGAGAGGGGTCGCGAAGGGCCGCGGAGGGGCCGCGAGGGAGCCGCGAAGGGGCCACGAGGGGCCGTGAGAGGGGCCGCTACGGGGCCGTAAGAGAGCGCGACGGGCCGCTAAGGGCAGGGGACGCGACGGGAGGGTAGGGGCACAGGGCGCGACTCGGGCAGGGGCGAAGCGCGCTCCGGGCAGGAAAAAAAAAATCGATTTTCGTGGTGGGCCCTAGGAAACGTTCCTACTAGGTAACCTGCTCTATACCATGTGAGAAAACGAGGAATGAATGACTAAGGAATGAGTGTGATACAAATATGAAACCCTAGAATTGTGTACCCCTTAGTATCTAGCCCGCTACAGCCTACACAGGCTAGATCATATAAGTCTGACAATAGTAGTAATAGTAGTAGTAGTAGTAGTAGTAGTAGTAGTAGTAGTAGTAGTAGTAGTAGTAGTAGTAGTAGTAGTAGTAGTAGTAGTAGTAGTAGTAGTAGTAGTAGTAGTAATAGTAGTAGTATTAGTAGTAGTAGTAATAGTAGTAGTAGTAGTAGTAGTAGTAGTAGTAGTAGTAGTAGTAGTAGTAGTAGTAGTAGTAGTATTAGTAGTAGTAGTAGTAGTAGTAGTAGTAGTAGTAATAGTAGTAGTAGTAGTAGTAGTAGTAGTAGTAGTAGTAGTAGTAGTAGTAGTAGTAGTAGTAGTAGTAGTAGTAGTAGTAGTAGTAGTAGTAGTAGTAGTAGTACCGTCATCGCCCGGATAGAAGACATATATGTCTTATCTTATACATTAGAAAAAATGCTTGCTGTGTCTTATATTTGGGACGGTTTGGGGTGTCTTATAATTCTTATAAATAGGCAAAATATATAAGAACCATGTAACATTTGGGAAGACTGTAGAAACCACCCACGGGTCGGATTAATTGAAAACAGCCACATTTTGATGCGATTCATGCGCCGCCACCTCGTGCCACGTGATGAGAAGCATCAATGCTGCTTGTGCTGGCAGAATCCCGCCCTGCTGGCAGCATCTCATTATGCTTCCAGTGTCGTTTTGCTGCCAGCAGGGAACAGAGCCTTCTAGAACGCTGCCAGCAACACGATGGCAGCATCCTGCCATCCTGAGCTGTCCTCTATGAGCAAATTTGCCGTAGAGGAGCGGCTCATCTTCCAAGGGAGGAGGCACTCTGGAATGGGGGGTAGTCGAGGTTGAGCTTCATTTTTAGCTCATGAAACTCGAAAGTGGCTCAACCTTAGCTCTAAGCAGGCTCTATCATGCGTAGTAAGCACCCTGCAAGCGCGCCGTCTCCTCTCCCTAACGTCCAGGTTACCAACTATGGGCGCATCAACTCGCCCGGTGACGACATCCGGGTAGACATGTCGAAAGAGAAGCGCCAACCGGCGGGGTGCTCCAACGCCGGCTCTGGCGCAAGTTGTGACGAGGAAGAGGGCGACGAAGACGCTGGCGACGAAGATCATGGCGACGAGGACGAAGAGGACTGGCCGGAAAACGGCCACGACGACAGCGAATCTGGTGACGAGGTGCCTGCCGGAGGCATCGACGATGACGACTGCTGGATGCAGCCGATAGGCTCCGGCGACGATGTGGAGGAGTGGCGCGCCGGCGACGATGACGACGACGGAGGCGCGGATGCGGTTGCTGATGCGGCGGCGGATGCGACGGTAGAAGCTCAGGCGGCGGCGGCTGCGGATGTGCCCGCGGGAGCGATGCGTGATTCGGTTGCGGATGCGGATGCACCAGCGCATGCGGATGCGGAGGCGGAGGCAGACGACGAAGCCGGATCGGATGCGGAGGCGGATGCAGATGCGGATGCCGAAACCGGCGCAAATACGCCTGCTGTTGTGGTGGCGGAGGCGGGTGATGGCCGTGATGCTGTCTTCTTCGAAGGCGAGGACGACGCGGACGACCCATGGCGCGTCTCGTCAGATGACGACGTGCCTCTGTTGAAGAGGCGGCTGCGTCACCGCCTAGGCGTGTCCCGGAAAAAAACCCCGGGTGGTGCTCTCGGACGACGACAGCCCGGATGAGGAGCGGCGACCCCGCGTCCCTGCTGCTGACAAGGGGGTGGCTAAGGTGGTGGAGGTTCCTGCTAAGGTCGCCCCTCGCGTCCGCCAGAGCAAGAAGAAGCGGAAGGACGATGGCGACCCGGGTTCAAGCAAAGGCGCGAAGAGGCAGAAGAAGAAGGCTGTCAAGAACAAAGACGACATCTTGGTCAACAAGGCGCAGGGCAGTGACGACGACTACGCGGAGGCTGCAGGCCCCATGCCTTCATTCCCTGAGAAGGCGAAGCCAAAAGACCCCACCATCTGTAATGCTAACTCCCGCCCCCCTTCCCCACGCAGTCGCGGGATTAAGAGGACCAGGCGGAGCTGGTCCGTGCGCGAAAAGGTGAAGTGGGCGCGTCGCTACGCGGAGCTCGGCTCCCTCAAGAAGACCTCGGCCGAGTCTTCGGTGAGCATCGCGTGCATCAGACGCTGGAGCGCGCAGGCTGCAGCGGGCATGTACAAGGGCGCTGCGAATTCTCGCAAGCGCATGCATGGGGCGGGCCGCCACTCACACCACCCCGACATGGAGGTGGGACTGTACCGCTACATCTGCCTGCATCGCGCGAATGGGGTGGCGATCTCGGTCAAAGACACGCAGAAGTGGAGCCGCGAGTGGATGAAGAAGCACCACCCCGGGAAGAACTGGAACGCGAGCTCCCACTGGAGCCAACGTTTCCGCGACCGCTGGAATCTCGTCATGCGGGTGAAGACAAAGGTTGGCCAGCGGTTGTCGGCTGGTGAGTGGTTCTAGGCTGTGAATTCACTGCGCATTGTCAACTCCGTGTCCTTACTACGATATAAACTTGCATATCCCGACTCATCCCATCCTTGTGTGTGTTCTTTTGCCTTGGAAGAATGCGCAAAAGACTACGAGTCTTTTTGGAAGTTCGTCAGGATCAACAGGGCGCGGCACAACATCGACCTAAGCCGCATCATCAATGCGGATCAAACGCCCCTCTTTGTTGAAATGCCGGCCGAGAGGACCCTTGACCACCGTGGTGCACGCTCGGTCCCGATCCGCACGGCCGGCTACGAGAAGACGCGGCTGACAGTGATGCTCGCGTGCACGACATCCGGGGAGAAGCTGCGGCCGTGGGTTTGGTTCAAAATGAAGAACGTGCCGAAGTGTGACGTCCCCGCTGGTGAGCTGAACGAATTTGGGTTTAGGGAGACCACCGTGGCCCTGTTTGGCTCACTCCCCTATCTCCCTATGTGCCTGGCAGGAGTGGTGGTCCAAGCACAGGACAACGGTTGGATGGACGAGACCGCTGTGCAGACTTGGCTGACGAAGGAGGTGCTGCCTCATCTCAACCCCCAGCGCGGCCAGTGCGCACGGCGTGCGATGCTGGTTCTGGATTCGTACCGCGGCCACATCACCCAGGGCATGCTTCGCGCCTATCGCACGCACAGCATCACTCCCGCTGTAATCCTTGCAGGTTGCACCAGTCAAATTCAACCACTTGACGTTTCCATCAACCGGTGTTTCAAGGCCGGGGTGCGAGCTCACTACGCTTGGTGGTTCATGCGTGAAGGCCTTTACCTGAAGACGAAGCACGGTGAGTCCACTGTCGGTGATCAGTAAATGCCTGCCAGTGTAGCTCTTGATGTACGGTATCTGACGGCACGCTTGCTCTGCATGTGACCCACCCGCAGGGAACCTGAGGAGACCCCCGCATCCCGTGGTGCTGCAGTGGATAGCGGAGGCGTGGGATCAAGTCCCTAGGCAGGTGATCATTGACGCATTCCGTCACTGCGGCATCTCAAGCAAGCTGGATGGGACCGAGAACCATCTGGTGATGTCCCACCTGCGCGCGAGAAGCACCACCGATGTCACCGAAGACATGTGCCTCGGGGGCACCACGGGCGACAACACGCGCCTGCTTGGGAAGGCTCTCGAGGAGGAGGAGGAGGAGGAGGAGGAGGAGGAGGAGGAGGAGGAGGAGGAGGAGGAGGAGGAGGAGGAGGAGGAGGAGATGCAGGCGGAGGGCGTGAGGGAGGTGGCCGTGGCCACCGGCCTGGAGGTGCTGTACCAGGAGACCCCTCACTACCGGGGAGCGGCGGCCGAGGCTGACCGCATGATCGAGCCCGTGCAGACAGCCAGGCACGCCTGGCGAGTGCCAGACTTGGGGATGCAGGAGCCAGCATCTGCTAGTGCAGATGAGGAGGGCGTAACCGAGGGGGGCTAGGTAGAAATAGTAAGATTGTATAAATGCATGCATGTAACCCCCCCACCCCTAAATGCAAGAACCGATTATAAGACACCCACCCCCTTTATAAGGAAACCCTAAACCCTAGCACTGTTTAGTAGACATTGTCTTAAGTCGTACACGCTTGTAGGTGGCTTATAATCGGAAGCACCCAACTATAAGAAACACCCGTATTAAAGACACCCCCTGTCTTCAATTCGACACTGTCTTCTATCCGGGCGATGACGGTAGTAGTAGTAGTAGTAATACTAGTAGTAGCAGCGTAATTGTAGTAGCAGTATGGAGACTGTTAAAAGATATTAGATCGATAGAAACAATTGCTTTATTATGTTGTTTAAATTGGTAGGAAACGAAAAAAACGTGAAGTCGCTCAAACAAGCACGGGGAATTCAGTGTGTGGAAATCAAATACTTTTCATTTAAAGTTGTTTAGGATACTTCAACTGCTTGATAATTCGTTTGAAACATGTGCAAAAACACAATTAGTAGTTATTATAGAGTAACTTGATACACCATTTTAGGGCCTGTTTCTCTAGTCTATTTTTCATGGCGCTGGGGAGACGGATGCCCTTCGTTTGCTAGCACATTTTTTTTTTTTTTTTTTTTTTTTGCTTATATGAATTATACACCAGAACACAAGTGTACAACGCATAAACAGTCGTAACTGTGCATGAGAGACAGGGGAGCCCGCCTCAGAATATTTGATCCTCAAGCATGGATCCGGGGCCTGCGAGGTTTGCCCCAAACTGCTGCGAAGCTGTTGGACGACTTCCAACCTTTGCCATCCACCACTCTGATACGGTTCAGAAGATCACGCTCTTGCACTGTCATTTTCCGCCACCTGTCTTGCTGTTCCTTCCCACGCTGCTGCATCCTTGTCGCAGAAGCACGCAGGTAAACGTTCACTTGCATGCGGAGGGCCGACTCAATTCTCCGCAATACCCTTCGCGTGCGGAATTTACAGCCTCGAAAGGCCCTTTCGCACCTTTCCGCCCATAGCTGATGGAGGGCAATCGCAACCAGTGTAGCCTCCGGAAATGCGGACTGGGACTCGGCTTTGCCAAACAGCCAATCACCGAGCGAGTCACATTTCCTGCCTGGATTGATCATCCGTAGCGCCTTTTTAACCGCTGAAGTCACCCCTTGGGTTTTCGGGCACTCCAAAAGACAGTGTTCCAGTGTCTCAAAACTCCCACAGTGAGGACAGACTGGTTTGCTGCTGAGAAACTCCAGACGCTCCCCTACTTGTAGATTAAGGCAGTGGATCCGCAGCAGAACATCTCTTGGCCGGCTCGAGGTAACAAGTGACTCCCGAATCTGAACTGCCCGCTTCCAGTCAATACTTCCGCCCCAACGACTCGCCCATTTCTCCCGCCTGTTCTGTCCACTGTTGCCATGCTTCCAGTACTTTCTGAGCGACCTCAGCGGAATTGCTTTTCCTTCCGCCAACAGTTTTGCCCGGAGCTGTAGGGGTCCCCCTCTGCCAACCTCGTATTCGTCCGCAAAGCTCATGTTCGGGAGTACAGCCGAAATGAGCTGATTCCTCCAGGCCTCCGGCGCAGCTGCAAAAGCCTTGAGCGCAAGACTTGCTGAGTCTCTCCCCCGCAACTCCCTCTCTAGGGTTTCAAGGCTTTTCAGCATCCCCCTCCCGTCCGCATCTCTTCCAACCAGATCGCCCAGCCTGACATCCCAAAGCCGCTTCGCCGCTTTCTGCCCTCCCACTGGCGTGGTACCTTTCAAGAGAATATGCCTGTTAAATGCGATTCTCTCCAGCAGCAGCTCCTTGGTCTCTCGTTCCTCCGTGGATACCGCTAACGGAGATCGCATGAAGTTTGCACAAGCCAATTTCCACCTCTGACTTTTCCCCTCCCAGGTTTTCAACAGCTTCTCGTGCGCCATAAACGTCTCCACCCCCCTTGGCAGGTCAGCTGCTCGGCGCATCAGCTCCCGCTTTAGCTGGTTCATCTCCGTGAGTACCAGCCCGATCCTTCTAGCTGTTAAGCAGGTAAGCATCGCCTCAGGATTTTTCGCCCCCACTCCTCCTTCCAGTACCGGTGTAAACAGAAGCTCTTTGCTCCAGAGGTTGAAGCACTTGTCCGATGTGACCTTGTTAGCTGACATGAAGTTTTGTGTCATCCTTGTGATGACATTCCAGGTTTGCGCAGGCGGCGGGTACACCTGAGCTTGGGACCACGCAATCGGCAGAATATATCCGTCCATCACCGCTGTCCGGGCCTTAATCGGGAGAAATTGCGGTTGCCATAGCGACATCTTTCCGGCGATTTTTTGAAGCGCCTTATCCCACGTCGGCTGGCAGCTTCCATTCGGCGTGACCCACACTCCCAACAGTCTTTCTGCTTCATTTTCCTCAGCCCATCGAAACTCGTCTGTGCGCCATGTCTTTTTCCCCAGGTTAACTCCCAGTGGCATCACCACCGACTTCCCCTTGTTGGTCTCCAAACCGGAAATGCATTTGAACTCCTCCAACACCTCCTCTGCTCTTCCAATTTGCTGCTTCCCCTGCAGCAGGAGGGTCGTGTCATCGGCGTAACCGATGTAAGCCAACCTTTGGCCAACACAGCTGGTGAGGGAAATCCCTATCTTCCGCTTCATCACCTTCTGCGCCAGCGGCTCCACCGCACAGAGGAAGAGGTAGGGTGCTAAGGGGCAACCCTGCCTCACCCCCGAGACCACATTCACCGCTTCGCCCATCCAGCCATTGATTAGCAAACTCGTCCTCGTGTTCGTGTGCAGACCTTTCACCCAGCCAACAAAACGAGCCGGAAAGCCCATTTTCTCCATCACTTCGAAGATAAAGTCTCGAGAAACCGAGTCAAACGCCTTTTTGAAGTCTACAAGCAGCATAAACCAGTCCTCTGACCCATTTTTGGCTGCGTCGATTATGTCAGCAACCAGCCCCACCGCATCAGACATGCGCCTTCCGGGGATAAAGCCAAATTGTTCTGGTGAGATCACCTTGTGCAGCACTTTCTTGATTCTGCTCGCCAAGACCCGCGCCAGTAGTTTGTAGCTGATGTTTAAAAGCGTGATAGGACGGTAGTTATCCAACTGCTCTTTCGCCCCTTTTTTATGCAGGAGGATTGTCACCGCATCTTTCACGTTGGTGGAGAGCGAGGACGTGAGGGTGAAGTCGCTGACCAACCCCATAACATGCTTTCTGAGTGTGTCCCAGTGTGCATCAAATAGCTCCTTCGGCAGGCCATCTTTCCCTGGTGATTTGTTGCACGCCATTTCCCGCAACGCCTGTCTGACCTCCTTCTCTGTCCATTCCTCTTGCAGACTTTCCGCATCTGAATACAGCAGCCTCTTCCCGGCTTCCGGACGCCAATCCGAAGTCATCGTGCGCTTATCTTCTCCGAAGAGGTTACGGAAGTAATCTGCCGCTGCCTCCAAGATCCGTTTCGGCTCCGACACCACCCCTCCTGGTACCGCAATCTCCGCGATTTGAGTCCTGACTTTCCGCGTCTTTATCCTTGCCGACAGATGCGGTGAGGGGACTTCTCCCGTCAACGCCATTTCCACTCCAGCCATGGTGTGCATTCTGTCCCTTCGACACGCAAAATACTCCTTGAGCTGATGTTCCTTTTTACTCAGCCGTACCTTCAGCAGCAGATCTTTCGGGTGCTGCATGAACTCCTGTCTCAATGCAGCCACCGATGTGGTGAGATGAACGATAGTTGCCCTGATCCTTTTGCTCTCTTCTCTTGCATACGCTCGCAGGCTGGCATGCAGGCGCGAAATGAGTGCTGTAAAACCTCCTCCATTTTGCGTGACCAGCCGCTCCATCTCCTCTATCTTCTTCTTAGCCCCTGGCCTCCCAAGCAGGGAGGGATGAAATCGCCAAATTCCCGGCCCCAGTTTCAGTTGCGATTTGAGCTTGAAGATTACCCGGACAGCAAAACCATGATCAGAGACCGGCTCATCCGGCGAGACGTGCGTAGCTGACACCAGGCGCGGGAGCAAGGATTGAGAGGCTAAAGCTCGATCTATCCGTGAACTCTCCTGATGTGATTGTGAGTAAAAGGTGAACTCTCGTTCACTTGGGTGAAGGAATCGAAAAGCATCTGAGACGTCAAAGGCTTTACAGTGGTGGTAGAGGAAGTCATTCTCTTTAGTTGATCCGTGTCTGGAGGTTTTATCAAGCAGTGGATTCTCAATGGTATTAAGGTCACCTAGGATGAGCAGGTGGGTGCCTGGCTGAATCTGGCCTAGAATCGGACCAAGCACTATCCTGACGAAGGCTCGCTTCTCAGCTTTGTCTGCAGGTAAGTAAGTTGCTATCAGGGTAAGTCGAAGGTTTGAACAGTGAACTTCAGTCTTAACAAGTCTTCCTGAGGGGTGAGCTAAAGGGTTGTGAAAGGAAAGGTCCGTTCGCCGGCTGAGAACTGCAACACCTCCGGCTCGAGTCACAGAGGAGGTGACAGCAAAAGAGGTGAGATTGAGGGAAGACCAGTAGGTGTTATCGTCTGTTATTCGCGTATCTGATAAAACCATTACATCTGCTCCTTTGTTGCTGTTAATCCATGCCGTTGTACGTTTCCGCTTCGTGAAGTCCCCCAGGCCGTTAACATTCAGGCCCGCAAACGACAGCGTATTCCGTGTATTCATTTAATAACTCCTTGATCGCCTCTACGCATCCACAGGCAGGTAAGACAGAGTACACCAAGAACTACCGCTCCAACTGATATCACCATGGCAAGCCGATCTGGGTCTGTTAAATCCCATACTCCTTGCGGACTGTATGCAGGTTCTCCTTTTCCCTTGTCAGACGAGTGACCGCACCCAGCTCCCCTTGTCCGTGCAGATGACGCGCAGCAGTTATGTGCTCTGCAGCAGCGACAAGCAGCATCCCATGCGCTTTCCCGCAACAAATCTGAGTACAGTGTCAGAATATTATGCTCTAGCCTGTAGTGGGGTGCTCTATAGCGAGTACAACCCTTCTAGGGTTTGCTATTTGTATCCTCATTCTTGCTAGTGCAACCTCTTCTTCTTTGCCTAAACTGTTTCTTGCCTAGCTAGGGCTTTCCTAGCTATGGCGCCTTCTTCTACTGCTTATCTTCACATGGTATTAGAGCGATATGCTCCTGGCCTGTGGGCCCCACCTCACTGCTTCCGCTGCTACTGCTGCTCCCTGTCCGCCGCGCGCCCCGTGGTGCGCGGCGTCGAAATTAGGGTTTTTCAGCCCGCCGTGCGCCCCGAGGCGCGCGGCGGTTTTCTGCCCGCCGTGCGCCCCGAGGCGCGCGACGGGTTTCTGCCCCGTCACTCGGCGCGTCGCCCCCAGGAGGCGCTACGACGGGCGACGGGGACCCGCGCGTCGCCCCCCGTCGCCCGTCGTGGCCTGCGCGCGGCCCGTACAGCCGGCGCGCGGCCCGTACGGGCTGCGCCAGGCCCGCGCGCGGCCCGTACGGGCTGCGCCAGGCCCGCGCGCGGCCCGTACGGGCTGCGCCAGGCCCGCGCGCGGCCCGTACGGGCTGCGCCAGGCCCGCGCGCGGCCCGTACGGGCTGCGCCAGGCCCGCGCGCGGCCCGTACGGGCTGCGCCAGGCCCGCGCGCGGCTCGGGCCGCCTGCGCGCGGTTCGGGAGGCTGTGCCAGGCCCGTGGGCAGCCCGTTCTTCGCTGCCCCTGTCCTCCCCGCTGTCCCCCGTGCTTCTGAAGGCGCCCCACCCCTCCTTCTGCCCGTTCTCCTGGATTAGGGTTTGGGGGTGGGGGGTATGGGGGTGCAGCTTCTGTGTGCCGTTCCCTGCTCCTCCTCCTCCTCCGTCTCCCTGTGCTGCAGCTGCCGCTGAAGGGGGGTGGACCTGTTGGAGCCGTCGGAGTGGTACTAAGGGGGGGTGAAGGGGGAGTGGAGCTAGGGGTGAAGCAGGGGGTGTGTGTCAGGGGGGGTGGTACTGTTTGGGGGAGGTTGAACGGAGGTTGCCGTCGTGTCGCCAGCAGCACCTGTAGTCCGGGGAGTTGCTCCGGTAGCCCAGTCGTAGCCACCTGTGCCAGTCGCCCGTGGGTCCGTTGCTCGTCTGCCGCTACTTTTAGCCACGGGGCCAGTTACTCCAGTAGTCCGGAGCGCTGTTCCGGTAGCCGCTGTGCCAGTGTGCCTCCTGTTGCCCGTGTGTCTGCAGCTTCAGCCGTCGCCTCCTATCTCCTCTCCTCTCACTGTCCCTCCTCCTCCTCACTTGCCCGTTGTGACTACCACTAGCTTTGCTCATAATTGTGAAATTTAAACTATTGCTTCCTGAACTTGTGCTCAGAATGTGTGGTGACATTGTGATCCACCCTGAGCTTGTTCTGCTTTGCTTGCTCTGCTGATTACACCCCACTTTGGCTATGGGGGTGTGTCAGAATATTATGCTCTAGCCTGTAGTGGGGTGCTCTATAGCGAGTACAACCCTTCTAGGGTTTGCTATTTGTATCCTCATTCTTGCTAGTGCAACCTCTTCTTCTTTGCCTAAACTGTTTCTTGCCTAGCTAGGGCTTTCCTAGCTATGGCGCCTTCTTCTACTGCTTATTTTCACATACAGATCCACTCTTCCCTGGAGCTCCCGATGGAGATCGGACGCACCAGGCGCGAAGCAGTCAGGGAAGCAGCTGCGACAAGCGGCTAAACGGTTAGGAGTTGGATGACAGGTAAGACAATCTGAACTGCTTAAGCGTGTAAGTGTACTGTTACCATTGATCCCATGCACATGACCTAGGCTCAAGTTCCACTTCCCTATGTTATGCTGCCGGTCAGTGGTGAAGGCATCATGGTATTTCTCATAATGCGGACCCCCACAGAGCGGGCAGGAGAGCATAGGGTAGTGGACCAGGAGCTTCTTACCAGGGTGGTTGACTTGGTGAATAAAACGCCGCTTTGTGACTTCCGGGTGTGGAACCACCAATCCCTTAATAGTCCCTGTGTTGGCTCCAGAAACCGGATGCACCACGCGGTGAAAGCAATGACCCTCCAGGAAAGGCGTGACTTGGCGAATTTTCAGCTTGTACTTCACCAGCAACTCCTCAACAGCCTCCGGCGTAATACTGGCAGGTATGTCCTTAAAAACCACTTCAATAGCCCGTTGATTAGTAGCTTTCTCCTTCGCAAAAGCTGCATTCTCAGCATGCAGCCAGTGTAGAGTAAATGATGCTCCATTCGGCTTCTGATACTCCAGCGCTGCCTGACGCACTTTGATCGCATCCTCTTCTTTCAGAAATGATAACTGAAGGCGGCTGTACTTTGTCTTTGCTACGTATGCAGGATTGATATCCTGAAACTCAATCAATGTGTTAGCACCGTCAGCGAATAAGGAGGACCAGACACGTTTCAACAGCAGCTTCACGGTTAAAATAACCGATGCCATTTCCGGTTGAAGGACCAGCGGGAGAAGCAGAATCGCCGTGTGACGGATTTTCGCAGCAAAATCCTTGGAGATCTCAAACTCCAGTTCATCGTCGGAGTCATCATCCGTGAACTCTCCGTCGTCAGCTTTGTCATGCGCCAAGGTAAGCGCCGTCAACTTTTCCTCCAGGGATAAACCAGAGCTTCCTGCAACCGGAGTGACTGGTTCCTGATCCACCACAGTCTTTTCCTTGTCTTCAGACATGGTAGCAGAAGAGGATGCAGCAGAACGCTTCGGCACCAGGGGTTTTCGTTCCTTCGGAGGCGCACGCGGCATGGCGCAATGATGAGTTAGCTTGAGTATCAGGAGGCTTGCAAATGCCTGACAAGGTTGACTTGCTGAAACTCTGAGCCCAATATAATATAGCCGTAGTGATCCTCCGTCTGACCAGTATTCCTGGTGCAGATGATGAGATGTTGCTGACATAACCACTGGGTGGATATTCGTAGCCTTGAGAATGCCTTGAAATAAAGAGAGCCAATCATGTTGTCGCCTTGATAGCGCTTGGATAACACACTGGAATGCTGTTAGAATAACAGATGGCAAAGCCTTGAGATTGTATTGACTGAAGAACCTGAACAGCAGATCCCGAGGAGCTTTTGATACAATGTCCGACTGATGGACACGATAAGTGTACCAAACGCTTCGTCGTGATAAGGCGAGTACAATGCCGTGGTTCTTAAAGCCAACTGATAACTCTGCTTCACGAAATGCCGGGTTGAATACCCTGAAGAAATCCATGGCGGCGATCGCTGTAGTGGTCATTTCGTCGGTGGTGTCATGGAGGATCGCTGCTAGCACAATTCTGTCTTATCGACAGTTCTCCGCGTTCAACGCGTTGACACAATCTGACTCATCATTTTCCGCCAAACAAAACCACGCCCCAGCGTAGGTGAACTCCTCTAAGTTGATTTGTGGACCGTTGATCCCACACCACAATCTCTAACTGTCAAATCTTGACCATCAACCTTTACAGCCTCCCCCCCAAACGAGCATCTCTTCCATCTTGATTCTCCCACCCCCTTCTCTCACACATATATCTGATTGTCTCTGTATTCTGTGTTCCAACACTTCAATGCGCTCGTTTCTCCTGTCCGCCATAGCCGTTTCTCTCATTAGTATCCACCCAGCAACGGAATCGTCCCGTTCTTGTCGATCCGCCGTATGCCAGGCGTAAACGCGCTGGGTTTCGCGCTGCTCGTAACATCGTCAGCCGGTCCTTTAGAGTTCGACGTTTTTTGTAGTTGCGAAATTGAGAACTGTGGGAACGAGACGTTTTTTGTATGCTCGTTTCTTCTGTCCGCTTTCCTGTTCCTTCCAGCTTATTTTTTATTTTTTTTCTTGCAGAGAACGACTATCACGGTGGCATCACGCTCGATCGGCCTCACGCGGCTAGCGGGGCACTTCCGCCATAGCATGTGGAACTTCCGGCGATGCTGCGTGCGGAATTTGTGATGTGTGGCGGCGCTGGTTGTCGCGAAGTTGCATACGCTTGCCCTGATTTTTTTTCCTGCGTCCCGGCCTTCCCTCGTTCCTTCTCTGTGACGTCTCATTTACGTTTTTCCTTTCCAATGTCCCGTTTTCCCGCGTCTCTGTTGCCCAATCCCCCCTCACCCCTAGTTGTGTTCGCAGAGAGTACTGCCGTGGCGTCGTCGGTAAAGCGCACTTCGCGCGCGCACTCGTTCGCTCCCGTGCACCACGCGCGCGCGCGCTCGTTCGCTCCCGTGCACCTCGCGCGCGCGCGCGCGCTTTGGCTACTGTGCACCTTGACGAGTGGCTTCAGCAGTGGCAGTCGCTAGTGGCGACGGCGGACGAGCTGGGATCGTTGCGGTCGGTTTGGGTGGCGCACCCCGGTTCGACTTGCGCTGGTGCAGCCCGAGGTGAGCTGGGGGCTAGCGCGAAGGGATGAGAATGAGGCGCCGGGGAGGGAGTGGAGGGAGTAGAGGGGGGGGAGGGGGAGGGGGAGGGGGAGGGGGAGGGGGAGGGGGAGGGGGAGGGGGAGGGGGAGGGGGAGGGGGAGGGGGAGGGGGAGGGGGAGGGGGAGGGGGGAAGGGGGGGGGGGGGGAAAGAGGAGAAGGGAAGAAAACGAGGGGCATGTTCCACATTACGCTGTCAACACGTGCTACGCTACAGCAACACATCTTCTCTCCCCGTGCCCTTCCTTCTCGTGCCCTCTCCGTCCTCCCTTCTCCTTTTCTTTCCCCTCTTCCTGCCCCCCTCTTAGGTCGTATATGCGGGTATGTGCATCTCGACAGGTTTGATGCTTCCACACAGTAACTCCGATATTGATGTATGAGATCCGCTTCAGTCAATGATCATACTTTTCTTACTATGCTTGCTGCAACCCTTGCAACCTCTCCCATTCCTCTGTCCTTTCTGTTCTCTCTGCTCTCCCAATACACCAGCCTTTCCACACCAGCAGATTTTCTTTCGTCATGCCCTGCATATGCCAAACGTGCGGCTTTTTAGAGCTTGGGGCAGCTGCGTTGAATTGGAAAGACCCATTTGAAGCATTTGATTATTTGGCTCCATCCAATATAGAGATCATAGTAAGGTTGCAATATAAGGCTTGTTCTCATTGTAACATGTTTTTAGTGCAGTAAGTGTGCTGCTGTGTTTTTTACACCAAGATTGCCCGGTTGAATAAAGTGGGCAATCGTAATTACACCATTATTGCCCGGTTGAACTGAAGTTAGTTTCGAGGCCCTCAAGAGTTACTTTTCACGCCCGCCAATGTTCGGATCTTTCCTACGCAAGCTGAATTGGACCGAAAATGTGGTCGAGTGGGATGGGAGAGGTCAGCGGGATGCTGAATCTCTGTCCGCCATCGCCCTACGTGTATCACTAGCATCGAGCCAACCTAAATGCTAATGGAAACGGGCGCAAGGCTCTACCACAAACGACAAGGCCAACCACAAAATTTTCCGTGCCCCACCTGCCTGTAAAAATCGCCCTGGGCCTTTGTTTGTTTTCGTTAGACCTGTATTGGCGAATGTCGCATGCCTGAAAACAACTTGGCAAACCCGAAATATGTGTGTACATGTTCTGTACTCGAGTGCATGGCACGTGCTGCACACGAACTAGGAACGAAAAAAAATCGCTGCCAGAAACAAATCCAGAAGTGACTGTCTGTTCGGCTCGTAAAATGCATATGTTACAGAACGTTATCGGGTAACAGTATCACAAAGTGAATGTACTTCCGCCAATCAAGACACGCCCTTATGCGATGAATAATCGGGAAACCCCCTCGTTCGCAAGTGTAAATCCATGCCCGACTGTTGACGGGCGACAGTTGCAACAAGATGGCTGTCTCTACGTCGCGGCTTTAAAGCTCTAGTATACATTTGTTAGCGTGGTTTAGGGTTTGTGTGGCGTGCCTCATAGTCTTGGGGCAACTTTTCAAGTTCCCAAGGATTTTTAACCCCTCCTTTCAAATGTATACCGGAGCTTTAACGTGGAGAGTCGAAGTAGTTCGTGCTTTTAGCGTTCATTGTTCTTTTTATTGCTCTACGCTTTTAAATTGCATAGTTGTATCTCCCAAACGATGACAGATTGGTTTTAACACCCGACCTTTTCGGGCGCGGTTGCCTATGAAGCTCTACAAAGGATCACCTGCAGAATCGCTTCGTGTACGGCACAAACCCGACTAACAAAACGGATAACGGCGCTATTATTGTTCCACGCTTGTTACTTTCTGTTATGTCTATAGTCGTACACCGTGTCTCCCAAACGGTGGCAGATTGCCTCACCTCCTCCTCCCCCCTCCCCCCCCTCCCCCCCCCCCTCTCCTCCCCTCTTTGCGAAGAGTCACTCTGCACCAGTGGGAGCTAGACTATGGGGAAGGCACGGGTGGTACGAGTGATCGTAGCGTTCCTTTAGTTCTCTAGCACTTGTGCGTTCATTGGGTAAAACAACAAGAGTTTCACTGGCAAGAGTTGAGAACAACAATGATAGAAATTGCTATGGCAATAATGACTACATCAGATGTAAGGTAGTCTACCAGGAAGGGAGGTCGACCGCTACCGTAGCAAAGTTGGCGACCTGCCAGCATTGCAAGTCGACACCGCGCCAACACTGCAGAGATGCGGCTTGCCAATGTTGCGGAGAGTCACTACACAACGGGGGTCGACTATGGAGGAAGGCACAGGGTTGTGCAGGTAATCGTAGCACTAGGCGTTCTCACTAGCTGTGTTCACGAGGAAATTTGGCAAGAGTTTCACTAACAAATTGAGAGAACATTAGATTACAAATGAGGCATGCAAGTCGATATAGCTAGAATGGCATTGCAACACCTAGCAAGCCCTCTGCAGGGCGAACTATGCCAGCGCAGCAGAATAGCGGCTTGCCAACGCTGCAGCAGAGTATTCTGCGAGCGTTGCATTGCAGCGGTCTGCCAGCGTTGCAGAGGCAGGTTAAATTCTGCGCATGTGCGCACCTACCAAGTAGGTGCAGATAGACGGTCACGCCGCCAGGCACATTGCGCAGGTGCCAGGTAGAACACGTGTCGACGGCTTCTCCAGCAAAGCACCGTCGAGCACGTGATGCCGTTCCGCAGGTCGACTTCGCGAAAACCTCCTGGGCGATATTCGCCCACACGTCGGACTTCGCAGTCAAGCGACGTGCGTCGACCAGCTCGACGATGCTCCGTCAAACAGCATTCGCCTAGACGAGCATGTCGAGCAGAGCACGTATACCAGCACCTCTCTGCGGGCTCGTCGAGTAGCGTCCTCTTCGAGCTCGTCGACCGCGTCCTTTGCGAGCTCTTCGACCGCGTCCTCTGCGGACGCGTCGTCCAGCGTCCTCTGCGGACGCGTCGTCCAGCGTCCTCTGCAGACGCCTCGACCAGCGTCCTCTGCGGACGACTTTTGCGAACTGGTCGAGATCGAACTCTACGGGCAGGTCAAGGTCGAACTCTGCGGGCTGTCGACATCGACTTCTGCGCGCCCCCGAGTGCGAAGATTGCTTTGCCCAAGCGAGGGTGGGGCCATTTCCCGTCAACAAATGTAGCAAGTCGGTGGCCTGCAAGCGCTGCACCAAAGCGGCTTGCGAATGCTGCAGCAAGACGACCTACCAGCTTTGCAACTGCAGGTGACAACACATGCGTACACCTACTTCGCAGGCGCTTGTGAACGTTTCAGCACGACGTGCACCGTCACGCACATCACCCGGTTTCGAAGTTGGCCACGTGCCGACGGTTATGCCTGATGAGCCACGTCGACCACGTGCTGCCACATTTGTCGACTTCGCCACAACAACATCGACGACGTTTATGGATCTCCTCAGAAACTCCTCGGCGGCTTCATAGTGGTCCTGCGCTGGTCGACCAACTTCGTCAACCTGCACCCCCTAATTGGTCGACTTCCCGCTCAAACGTCCCATGCAGTCCGCGGGCAGCCAGCTACACCTCCCACGCACCCGACTGCAAGGTGAGCTTCGCCCAAGCGAGGGCGGGGCCATTTACCGTCAACACTCCCCTTCCACGCTCACGCTTGGGCATCCCCCACCCAGTGTTCATCCCAGAGGCCAAGCTCACGCACCCTGCGGTAAATTGTGTCCTCGGCGCGCACCCTGCGGAGAGTCACGCCACAACGGGAGTGGACTACGGAGGAAGGCACGGGGTTGTGCGGGTGATCGTAGCGTTGCACTAGGCGTTCTTACTACTTGCTGTGTTCACAAGGAAATTTGGCAAGAGTTTCACTAAGAAATTGAGAGAACATTAGAATACAATGAGGCATGCAAGTCGATATAGCTAGAATGGCATTGCAACACCTACCAAGCCCTCTGCATGGTGAACTATGCCAGCACTGCAGAAGAGTGACTCGCCAACGTTGCAGCAGAGTAGTCTACCAGCGTTGCACCGTAGCGGTCTGCCAACGCTGCATAGGCAGGTGAACCTCTGCGCATGTGCGCACCTACCAAGTAGGTGCAGGTAGATGGTCGCGCTGCCAGGCAGATTGCGCAGGTGCCAGGTAGAACACGTGTTGACGGTTTTGCCAGCAGTGCACCATCAAGCACGCGATGCCGTTTCGCAGGTTGGCTTTGCAAAAACCTCCTGAGCGACACTCGCCCACATGTCGGATTTCCCCAGTCGAGCGACTTGTGTCGACCAGTTCGACGATGCTCCGCCGAATAGCGTTCGCCTAGACGAGCTCGGCGAGTAGAGCTTGTCGACGAATGCTCCTCGACGGGGCTCGTCTACCAGCGTCCTCTGCAGACACGTCGACCAGCGTCCTCTGCACGCTCGTCGATCGCGTCCTCTGCGGAATCATCGAGCGTGTCATCTGCGGATGACTTCTGCGGACTTGGTCGAGGTCGAACTCTACGGACAGGTTGAGGTCGAACTCTGCGGGCAGGTCGACGTCGAACTCTGCGGTCTGTCAACGTCGACTTCTGCGCGCAGTCTGTGTCAACTTCTGCGCGCTTCCTGCTTCGCCCAAGCAAGGGGGAGGCCATTTTTCGTCAACAAGTGAGGGCGGGATAGAATTCTGTTGTCGGCGTGCACCCAACACACAACACGCCGTTCACAGCACCAGCCATGCAGAAGGGCATGGCGCCTGCTATTGCATGTCATCGTCATCGTCGCTGATGTCAACCAAGCGCACTTGGCCGATCGCGACGGAGCACCAGTTGAAGGCTGGAAAGTGCTGCGCCTTTGTCAGGAAGTCGGCCGACTACTCGGTGGTCGGGATGTACTGCAAGGCCATCTTCCCGTGCTTCACCAGTTGCTGCAGTCAGGCATAGCATCGCTCCATGTGCTTGAGGTTGCGCTTTAGCCCCGAGCCCTTAGTGACCGCGATGGCCGACTGGTTGTCCACGTACAACACGTACTTGCTTCTAAGCGTCGAGAAGCTGGAAATCGGCGAGGAGGAAGCGAAGCTAGCGTGCCTCCTTGCTGGCTTCGGTAGCCGCGATGTACTCTGACTCTGTCGACGAAAGTGTCATGCACTTGATGTACTGACTCATCAGAAGATGGCGGCCCCACAAAAGATGAACACGTAACCGTTCGTGCTGCTGCAATTTTGCTTGTTTCTGGCGTCGTCGATGTCCGCGTAACCGACCAGACGCAGGGACTCGGGTCCGCCGCCGAACTCCAGGGCGACGTCACGGGTGTCGGCGGGGTAGTGCAGGCAGGGGTCGACCTCACGCCAGTGCTGGTTGCTCCGCAGTGTCAGGCCGCTCCCCATCTTACTGCATACGAAGACGATGTCTGGCCTCGTCGTGGTCGCCACAAACTGCAGCAAGCCGACCTTCTGCCGATATTCCTCCTCTTCGCGTGACTGAACCTCCTCGTCATCAAATGCCACCTCAGGGTAGGCGTCGACGAAGAACGGCGTCTTCAGAATCCGCCCGGTCTCCTCCTCGTCGGTGAAGTGCCTTCACACCTTGTTGACGTAGGCCTGCTAGTGGAGCCGCAACTTCCTCGCCGGTCGGTCGCGCACGATCTCCAGCCCGAGATACTTCTCGACTGGGCCGATCTCGCGCAGCTCGAAGGCGGCCTCTAACAGCTCCTTCAGCATCGAGGTGCTGCTGTTGGCGGCGAGCAGGTCGTCGGCAAAGACCAGCACCCTGCAGGCTACTCCGTCGTCGCCGACCTTGAAGTAGAGCGCCTTGTCGACCTGGCTCTTGCTCCAGCCCATGCCGATCAGCACTGCGTCGAGTGCCAAGTACCACAACATCGGCGAATGCTTCAGCACGTTCCACCTCTTACTCAGGTTCATCTTCTACGAGAACAGGTGGCGGTGGCGGTAGCGGGCGTCACTGGTACTGCTGGTTGGGGTCCTTGTAGGGCTTTAATAGCTGAACATGGGAAGCGTTACCTGTGTCACCATGGTCTCAACGCGAAAAGGACCACAGAAGTGAGGCCGGAGCTTGGACGGAAGATGAGACAAGTCCAAGTTGCGAGTGTCGAGAAGAACCTGATCTTTGACTGCTACTGAGTTATCACGTCGATGTCGATCTGCATACTGCTTCTGGGAATTCTGCATCGTGGTAAGACGTCGCTGGGTCTTCTCCAATAGCTGCTGCAGGGTGGTGACGAAGTCGTGTGCGGCTTGGATGTGTGCCGGTGTGGTTGGCTGCTGTGGTGTGATAGGATCACGTGCGTAACACGGGAAGAAATGTAATTTCCCCGTGGCCGCATGCGTAGCATTGTTTTAAGCGAACTCTATGGTCTGTAACTTTAGATCCTAGTGGCTGATGTCGTGTTTGCATGCTGTACGCATTAACTATTCAACCACCTGATTGAGGCGCTCTCTCTGTCCGTCTATCTGGGGGTGGTATGCCGAAGACATCGCAAGCTTTGTCCCCAACAATCCCATAAGTTCCCTCCAGAACTTACTGGTAAACTTCGGGCCTCTGTCCAATATGACTCCCATAGGGACTAGGAGGGTAGGGATTTGGCAAAATTTGACACGATGGTGTGATGCAGGAGTTGCCATGGCCATGGTACGGCCGATAATTTGAAGTATTGCAGGGTACAGCGGGGACTGCGTGTGTGGTCTGTTATGTTGTCCGGAACAAAGGTGTATGAGGATACCACAAGCCGAGAGGCTATGGCCTTGGATGTATACAACATGTCCAGTCCGAAAGCCAGGGGGTTGAAGAGGAGGCCCCATGTCTGCAGGGTGAGATGAAGGAGAAAGACGGGGTGGTTGGGTGGAGATTTCGGAAGGAGTCAAGGAGACCTAGTGTGCCAAGCAATTTGCTTACTTGTATGCCTTCCGTTTTTTCGTATGCGAGTAGGTCACAGTTTCTATCCATCAGCATAGGCACATTATTGAAGTCCTCGGTTAGGATGGTACCTTCACATGCCAGAGGCTGCTCTAGCAAGGGGACAACCGAGGCGTTCCACGAGCAATTATTTCGAGATAAGAACTAGGAGCGTAGACTGCAACTAAACAGAATTGTTCCTGCATATAAGTGCAATGGATGGATAACATATGACCATCAGTAGCGGCAACCCTGTCTAAGAGGGATATCTATTGATTATTAATCAGAATGGCGATACCTCCAGGTGGAGGTTTATTGTTGGATAGAATGGAGGGGGGGGGGGGGGGGGGAAGGGGGGAGCTGTGCATATGTAGTTTAGTAAACTTGGTTGTCAGGCACGTAGGATATCAGGAAAGGGGTTAAGTAACAACCATGTTTCTAGTTTGTCCATTTTTTGAAGTGCATTGAGACCATTAATGTTCATGCATTGTATGTCGATTGATGTATCGCCACCCAGCCAGTGATCTGGCCGGTGTTCAAGAGCCTCTTCTGGACAACCTCTCATGCCACTTCTGCGGTATCTTCTCCAGCAACCATCCCACGAATTATCATCATCGATTTCCGACGCTGCGCTGGAACAAGATCAACAACCCCTGCGCGCTCTCTGTCGCACAGTTGTAGAACATCAATGGTATCCCCGTCTTATTATGTGAAACGGTCAGACTTCCTGCCTTACGTTTTTTGTCATGTTCTCGTCTGCTATCCACCACGTTGTATATGAGCCCTGCTCCCCCTTGGTTCCTTTGGGTCTCACGCCTCTTCTTCTTGTGTACCAATTTCTGGGGGAAGATGTACTGCCCCCCGCTTCCTCGCTCATGCCTGTGTTTCCTTGTGTTCTTAACGTTGATGTTTGCACGAGCTTCCCCCCCTTTCCTTCCCTGGTCTGTGCCTACTCTCTCACTCCCCTGTCACGCAAAGTCTTGGGTCAGTCCCCGACGCTCAACAGGTTCACATAGGACCCTGTCCTATTCTTCATTGGCCTCGAGGCCGACATCGAAGCATGGACTTGCACTGCATGCAGCTTTGTGAGTGGCTGGACTCTCGACAATGCTCTTGCCCACATGGACGACCTGCAGCACCAGCTGCGCATCAAGCAGGCCCCCTGCCCTTCTCTAAAGAGGAGTTTGGCGACCAGAAGGTTCACATGATTCTGAAACACACACGTCTAGTGAAATTTCTCGACGAGGAATGATTAAGTGGAGGTTGTGTGCCTCTCCTCTGTGTACAGTTCTTGCTAGCACTTCCGACTCTGTGGTCCTGCTTAGTGGGCTGCGCTTCATTGCTCTCAGGTCTTCCTTGTTGACGGGAATTGGTGTTGGCCCCGCCCTCGCTTGGGCGACGCTGACTTTCTGGTTGGTCGGGCACGTGGGTGGTGTGGCCGAATGTTCTGCAGGGTTCGACGCGTGCTGGTCGACGGGTTTGTCGACCTGCAGGCGACCGCTGCAATGCCGTCGTCGATGAGAACCGGCGGCCTAGTTTGACAGGGGAAGTTGACGGAACAGTCCGTCGACCTGCGTGGAACTTGTGAGCGGCCGTCGACGAGAGGAGCTCGGCGATAGCAGCTGACAGTGCTGGTCGACGGAGGGGTCCCTCGACCAGGATGGTCTTCGACGGGAGCTGTGGTCGACGAGGGACGTCATCTACCAGAGCACTGGGTGGCCGGCCGTGTCGACCAGGTAACCTACTTGGTGAGTTTTGCGGGGGCACGCGAACGTCGTCGAGGCCGCGTTGGCGAAGGCGACTTCGAGCTGGTATCTCGCAGGCGCAGATAACATCCAACAAGACCGTGATGGTGCTTGTCGGGCCAATCGTCTATGCGCGCTTGCGAGCGTGCGCACCTGTGTTGCAGAAGACGCGTCCTGCGTCCTGGACGTGTTGCATCCAGACGCAGCGTCTTAGACGCGTTGCATCCAGACGCAGCGTCTTAGACGCAGGACGCGGTTTAAGGGGTCCTGAGACGCTAAAAAGACGCAAGGCCGGGCAGGGTAAAAAAACAGTTCGGGCATGCGAAATAACCGTGTAAGAGGAGGGGAGAGGGGGTTTCGGGACATTGCAACCACATTGAACATGGATTATCCTAAAAACCTTCCCTAAACACTAGATTTTTACACACATAGTTAAACCGAGATTTAGGGTTTTCGAAAGAGAATCAGGTCGACTAGGAGAGAAAGCTCTGAATGTCGACCTGATCCTCTTCTTACATTAGGTTCAGCTCGACAAGGTTGGGGGAAGGAGATGCAGTGTGGTGGTTGGGGGGGAAATGGTTTGCTAACGATTTTGCTTTGCAAAATAAGCAACATGGCTCCCATTCGTTTGCGATTTTGCTTGGCGACATCTCTCCCATGAAGTTACGAATTTGCGGATCTAACATTGGCGTCGAAATCACGAATGGGCGATTTCGCGACCTGATTTTTTTTCGGGCAGCCCGAAAAAAAATTCTGCTTGGCGTCTTGCGACTTCGCGTGCTTCCTCCGTCTGGACGCTTCGTCCAGACGCAGGATGTAAGACGACCTGAGCCTTTCGGCAACTTAGGTGCGCACTGTTGTCTTCTTCAGGTGCAACGCTGGACAGCCGCTCTGCTGCAGCGTTGGCACGCCGTCGACCTGCTCTGTTGGCAGACCGCCATTCTGCAGTGCTGGCATGGCTCCTCTACGCAACGTTGACAGGCGGTCGACCATGCTGCGCTGGCGATCGACCAGGTGCCCTGCTAGGTTGCTAGTCACTGATGTAGTCATTCTTGCCATTATTATTACTATCATTCTCAACTTTGCTAGTGAAACTCTTGCAGTTTTGCCCTGTGAATGCACAAGTGCTAGAGAACGCAGAGAAGCTACGATCAGACTCATACAGGTCGTGCCTATCCCTTATTCTAGCTCCAGACCGTTGTAGAGTGATTCTTTGCATTCCTGCCTTAGCATATGCTTTCATGATGTAATCCCCCCGCTTGGCTGGAACGTTCTTGCCTGCTCAGCTTGTCTTTTTGTTTCATAACCGGCTATCAATGTTGATTTTTCAAACACCATAAAATCCACCTGACGGTATTTTCACTTGATGGTATTTACACCTGGCGGTGCCAACCTGGAACCGCATACTAGAGTAGATGCTTGCACGTTCTCCTTGAACAACATTCTCATACAACATTCTCACACACGTCACTATGTTTCCTATAAGGGTCATGTTGTATCTGTTGTAATCTATCAATTAATCAATTTCGTTCCTTTCGTTACTGCATACCAAGTTATAGTTCCTGAATACCAGTATGCGGTCTCCAACAAGTCCGTACATGAAAAACTCGCACCTCTCAACGTTCTCATGCTTTGCTAGCGTTGTGCGCGATTGCAGTATGCAGTTACGCTTTCGTGCTCCCCCATCTATAGCTATGGCCACGCTCAACGTTCTAACCTTCGATTCGGAGGGCCGCCCGATAGAGTTCAATGCATGGCTAGACGACTTACAGCTGTTCCTGCTGACAGACTCTAAGGACAGTACTTCGCTGTTTGACCTCACTTCTGGCGCCTCGCCCGCCCCTGACGCCACAGTTGACAGTGCGACCCGCTCACAGTGGCTGCTGCTCCCCTAGCCGTTCGCAACCACCTACCGTTAGCCGAACGTGCCCACTTTGGCCAGCATAAGACAGCTAAAGCACTATACGACGCTATAGTCGCTCGTTACTCCTCCCCGGCCACTTCTGCTCTAGGCCGCCTACTCCTGCCCTACCTGTTCCCAGAGCTATCTGCCTTTGCCACAGTAGCCGACCTAGTCACTCACCTCCGCACTAGTGACACTCGCTACCGTGCTGCGCTCCCCGCCGAGTTTCTCACCAAACCCCCCCCCCCCCCCCCCCAATGTACATCACGCTCTACTTCATAGTCACCCGCCTCCCTGGCTCTCTTACTGCAGTCAGGGACCTCCTCCTAGCACTTTGACCCCACCGACCTCACTGTCGACCTGCTCGAGAAGCAACTCCTAGCAGCTGAGACTAGCATAGTCGCTGTAGACGCTTCTCGTGGCACTCCTCGCACCCCCTTCTTTGAGGGGTGTTCACCCTCCCCCCTTCTCCCCTCAGTCGCCTCTGCTGAAGCTGTTGACTACCTTCGTGCTGAGGAGGTAGGAGCTGCGTCTGCCCCTAGTGGGAGGCGCCGCAGCGGCAGGGGCAGGGGAGGCAGGAGCGGTGGGGGTGGCAGAGGTGGAGGCGGTGGTGGAGGCGTTGGAGGCGGTGGAGGGGGTGGAGGGGGTGGAGGGGGCGGCGGTGGAGGAGGTAGTGGGGGTGGGGGCGGAGGGGCAGGTGGCGGCGGTGGTGGCGGCAGGGGAGTGGTGGAGGCAGCGGTGGTGGTGGCGGAGGTGGCGGCAGTGGGGGTGGAGGCGGAGGCAGTGGTGGTGGCAAGGGTGGTACCAGCCAGAGGGGAGGTCTTGGAGGTGGCCAGAGGCAGCAGCAGCGTCAGCCCTTTTCGTCTCAGGAGCTCCGTGAGTAGTTTGCTCAGCGTGGGGCGGGTGGGGGTGGAGGTCGCTGCCCATATGTCATTCGTACAGGTGACCGGACTGGTCAGACATGCCGGCTGCCTCACACGCAGCACCGCTGCTTCTCCCGTCTTACCGACGCCTTTCGCGCAGAGTTTCCCGATGCGCCTGAGGTCCCTCACTGGGCAGAGCTACTTAGGCATTATGTGGATATCTTTGCTCTAGACTTTGATGCTATCCTATCTGCCATGTATGCATTGACTGTTAGTGCTGAGGGTGACTGTTACCTGTGTATGCCGCCAGACCCAGGTATAGAGGCTACTGCTCTAGGTGCTAGTGAGTCTGCTGCCCTAGGTGTTGGTGAGTCTGCTCTCTCTGGAACTGTGTCTGCTGCGGCCCTTCACACCTTCACGCTTGATTCAGGTGCTTCCCGCTGTTTCTTTCGCGACAGTACCACAGTCACACCGCTCTCTGCACCTGTTGCTGTCTCTTTGACTGACCCCTCTGGGGGCCCAGTCCTTGCACGTTCCACCACTGTTCTGCCCTCTCCGGCGGTTCCGTCTGGGTCACTGTCAGGTCTCCACCTCCCCTCGTTCTCTACGAACTTGGTGAGCACTACTGTCCTCCAGGATGCGGGGGTTGACACCTTCACCCATGGACGGCAGCGTGTGGCGATTTGTACGTGCTCCTGGACCATGTTCACCCGTCGGCCTGGGTCGAGTCTTTACACACTGGCTACTGCGCCTCCTCAGGTAGCTGCGTCTGCGTCTGCGTTAGGTCAGCTTGTTTCCCCCTGCTCGTGCACCGGCGTCACTGCCCTCAGCATCCTGCTGCACCACTGTCGGCGTCCCTGCCGACTCCTCTGTGGTCGGCTCTCCTACCGACTGCCCGGCTGCCGACTGCTCCTTGGTCGGCTTCGCTGTTGCCCGCACCCCTGCACCGTCTCGGCCTGCCGCTCCCCTGTCGGCGTCGACTCCATGCCCACGTCGACTGGCTTGGCGTCACGTCGGCCACCGGCGATGCACTTGGCCGGCGCCACAGGCGACGCCCCTCGTCTCCCCTCATCGCCGGAGGCCGACACCGGAGGCAGCCCACGCAGGTCGACAACAAGGGGGGGGGCAGGGGGGGTAGGGAAAAGGGAGGAAGAAGGGACGTCCTCACCGACCTCGGCGAGCAGAGGGAGCGTCGCCGTCGAGGTGTTCGTCGGCGGGTGGGCTTGCGTCCGCCTCGACGCCGGCCCGTACTCCGACCTCCACACCTCCAGCGACATGGTTTCGTAGAACACCACGTCCGACGTGGTGACCACCCGATTGTCGGCGATGTCGAGGAGCTCCTGGCCCTTGCTCTCCTCCGACATGCCGAGATGAAGGCCCCACCTGGCCTTCGGCTGCAGCTTCCCGCCGCGCTGCTGCTCAGGGACGAGGAACTGCGCCACGCAGTCCCACACGCGTGCCAGCAAAAGATCGGGCTTATTCCCGATGAGCAGCTAGTACGGCGTCGTCCCCGGCGGCAGCGCCAACCGCTCTAGGCAGTTGCGGACCCAAACAGTCTGCCGCAGAGCGAGGTGCCACCAGTGCTGCTGCACACCCATGTGCAGGAGCATCGTCCGCACCGACTCCACCACCGTCCGCATCTCCCGTTCTATCATGCCATTCTGCAACAGGGTGTAGGGGCAGGTCAGGTCGTGGACGATCCCCTTGCCGTCCACGAAGTCAGTGAACTGCTTCCCGAGGAACTCCCCTCCCTGCGCCGGACGTAGAGGACGTCGGGGATCAGCACCTGCTTCCCGGCCTCTCCTTGCAAGGCGACTGCGCCCCTTCCCTGGACGTCTTGCAGCGCCTCATTGAAGCCTCGCACGTGCTTGACGTTGCCGCTTGGCCCCTAGTCGACGAAGGCGTCCTTCATCCCCATCAGATGGTGCGAACAGCCACTGTCGAGCTGGACCACCACCGGATTCGCCTGTACAGCTGCCGCCACCGCCTGCAAGTCCTCGCTGGCCTCCGGTGTCAGCGAGACGGTCGGCTCCACTACGCCGACCAGCGAGCACGACGCCTCCTTGTCGTCTCGCCCCTTGCCGCCAGCAGAGGAGTCGGCGTCCTTCGCCAAGGTCAACTTGTTCGAACACTTTTCCTTTCGCGGCTTGCTTCCTCGACGCGGACGACGGTTGACCGACCTCCCACGGCCTCCCTTGGCGTCGTTGTCGTCGAAGTCACTACGGTCGGGGCCTTTGAAGCAGAGGTGATCAGGGCTGTGGCGAATCCAGCACTCCCGACGCCGACTTCCTCCTCCTCGACCGACATCCTTGACTGACCTCTGCTTGTCGGCGTCCTTCGCCGGCTTCCCACCACTGCTTCCACCGCCACCAGAGTGCCCACGTTGCCTGGTCGACCACCTTGCTTCACTGGGGCGACGAAGTTAGCCTGCGGCAAAAGCTCCAAGGAACGCTCAACCTCCTGCATCGCCTCGTCTTGCAGGATGTACGAGGTCAAGGTGTCCTCGTTAAGCGTCGCCCGCGTGCTCGGCACCGCCGACAGCTTCATCAGGTTGTAGCTGCTCGGGAGCCCCTTCAGGACGTGCGTGAGGTATGACACCGCCGGCCATCCTCATGGTGGCGAGAAGTCGCCAGGCCCGGTTGCAGTAGTCGGTCGCCGTCTCCTGCTCGCCCATCCGCATATGCGTCATTTGCTCCTCGAGCTGGCCGATGTACAGATCATCGGTGATCTGGTACGTTGACTCGATGAAGTGCCACGCCCGGTGGCCGACGTCAAGGTACTCCCTGCACGGCTTCAAGGCGATCTGCACGCCCGGCGAGCAGCACTGCGAAATGACCGTGAAGGTCAGCAGCTCCACGACGCAAAACTCCTCACGTAGGTCCGGGTAGAGCTCCGATGGCGTCGCCACGGTGCCTCTGGCGAAGCCTATCAGCCCGGCCATCTCCAGCTGGGGCTCGATGGCTTCCTTCCAGGTGAGAATGTTGGGTCGACCGACCAGCATAGGGGTGACCGAGATTCTGTCCGGTGTAATCTTGAAGTAGCCGTAGCTCGGCGCGATCCCGCCTGCCGTCACATGGGTCGCCGACATCGGCGCCAATCCGCTTCGACGTCCTCCGACGTCGCCCTGCGAGGAGCCTGCAGCCGCCGACGAGTGCATCCCTCGCGCCTGAATGCTGCCGACTTCACCGACGTGTATCACTCCTCGCTGCCTCGACAACGTGCCTCCCGCACTGCTGCCGACTTGGTCGTCACCGGCGTGGACGCCCACGTCGACGCCGCCCTCGGTATTCACGGGTCGAGGAGATGCAAGCCGAGAAGGAGGGTGCTCCGTCGCCCACACGGCACGGATGCCAGCCTAAGTGGAGAAAGACGCACGCGTCCTGCTGCGTCCTGCGTCTGGACGCTGCGCGCGTCCAGACGCAGGACGCACCCCGTTTTTTTTTTCCGGCTGACCGGAAAAAAAAAATTGCCTCAGCGCGAAATTGACTTCAACGATTTCGACGCGACTGTCAATTTCGCGTCATGTCGACCCCCTCTAACCCATTTCGACCATAAAAAACACCCTAGAGGGTTTACCAAGACAATTCTCCTTCGTAAACCCTAAACCCTAGAAATGTAAAGGGGACGATTTTGCCTCAAATGTGTGCATCGTCGTCCCCCCCCCCCTTCCCATACCCTATAACAACATTTTTCGGCTGCCCGTGGGTTTTTTTTGCCCTGCCCGTGCATGCGTCTTTTCATGCGTCCTAAAGGCCCTCCTCTAGCGTCCTGCGTCTAAGACGCTGCGTCTGGACGCAAGCGTTCTAGACGCAGAACGCGTCTTTCTCCATTTAGATGCCAGCCTCGACGACCGTCCAGGGGAGGTCGCCGTACTCCTTCGCCTCATGGCGTCTCCTCGCATTCTCCAGCCGTGCCTCGAGGGTGTCTGCGACACCAGCGTCACGTACGCCAACCATGGTGGTGACTAACGCACACCTGCCGGCCTATGAACACAACAAGTGGAAAAGTCGGCTAGACTAAAACTATGTGGCGGTGCCGTCCACGCTCACCACACCATGCGGAGATAACTAAACCAACGGGAGCTAGACTACGGGCTAGGCACAAGGCTAGAGTGAAATCTCTGCGTTCGTTCCTTCGTCGTTCTCTAGCACTTGTGCATTCACGGGGCAAAACCGCAAGAGTTTCACTAGCAAAAGTTGAGAACAATGGTAGCAACAACATTGGCATGCAAGACTTTATCAGACCTAGCAAAGCTGCTGATCGACGACTGCCGGCGTACTACGGTCGACCGCGTGCCGACGCGACTTGGTCGACCGCGCTCCAGCAGAGCACAGTCGCGGCTTGCCAACGTTGCAAGTCTACGGTGTGCTGCAGCAAGTCGGTTGCACAGCGTTGCACCCGCAGGACAACGGTGCACCTGCGTGCTGCTGGTTGGTGCACCACTCCTAGTCACGAGCACAGCGCGGACGCCTGGCAGACTCCACGCCAGCGACTGCGCCCACCAGCCACGTCGACCTCGGGATACCACTTCCGAGGCCGGCCTCGCAGAATCCACCCCGGCGACCTTCGTACACCTCCGCAGAAGCTCCGTCGCTCGGGTAATCGGGTCGACAGGGCAACCAGGTCGATGCCGTCAGGTCGGCGTCTTCCCTGGTCGGCGTCCCCTCGTCGACCATTTCAGGACTAGGTCGCCGACTTTGCCAAGCCGTCGACCACCCAAGGTCGGCGCCCTGCACCTCGGCGCCCTACTGTTTGACACCTGGCTGCTCGGCGTCCTGCTACTCGACGCCCTCCAGCCCGGCGTCCCCAAACTCCCCTGTCGAGGTCGACGTCAGCTCCCCCTTTCGTCGACCACCAGGTCAGGTCGGCCGCCTGGTCGACCACCCCAAAACCGGCGCCCGGAAGTCGGCGCACGTGCAGTGGCCCCCGCGCAGGTCGACTACCCTCGTCGACAGACAGTGGCTGGAGCTTAAAAGGATTTCTCAATTAAGGAGGGATAGAGAAAAGCAAGCAAATATAGAGGACCGACTGAGATTACAGGGTGGTGTAGTGGAAGCTGTGAGTACTCTAAAAGAGTGAAGTGGAAATGGGAGCAGACAGCAAAGGGGTAGATGAGAGGGCGTGCAGAGTGCATGGGCAGTGGACGAGTGCCAACACTGATGCGCACATGGCGTGCAGCACCCATTAAGCTGTTGACAACTATTGGGATCTAGAAGCTACTAAGCACACCTTTAATTCACACTTAGAAGTCCCCACGGGGTCACCTCCAAGGGTGCACAGGTGCCTAGCAAAGTCAGCCCCTAAATAAGGGTCCGTGTTTGTAGAGGGACACACTAAGTGCACAAAGAATCGTGTGCAATAGAGCGTTCCCAAAACTCCTTGCACAGCGTTATGACGACGAACTGATCGTGTGCAGAAAGTTCTCTTCGCGTCAATACGTTAATAGAGAAAACATTCACTCAAAGGATTGAAATTACAACCAAGCACAGGCACACATTTATATTCTGTCTAACACAAGCATTAGAAAGCACAAAGCTGTTGGTTAACTAGACTTCAGGACTTCGTCAGATCCGCCAAGGAAAACGGTTGTCGAACTGCTCTTGAATTTGGCTTGATTTGCCCCGTCAATTCAAACTGCATTTACGTCAAACTCCCCTGCTGACTCCCTTCGCGAACATTCATGATTTCTTGTACGCAATCATGAACATTCGTGTGGAATTACCGCTGTCACGAACGTTCACAGTTACAAAACGGTTTCTCACCATTTTTCACGAAGCCTTACAGTTACTTCACGGTTTTTCACCGTTTTTTCCTGTATCAAAATTGTCCCTTTACGCACGCTGCTTTCCCGCGAAGTTTCTGTGTGCCACGCCCAGTAAATGACGAGGCTCGAGATTCAGTTACAAAACTGAAATCTCGAGTCACACCCGAGCACCCCTCGGAATCCCACAGCACTCCCAAAACATATGCACATACAAAACTGAAATCTCGAGTCCCCCAAAACACACGCGCGCCTCTGCCGGCGCAATCATAGCACGACCGATATTTCGGTCGTGCTCTATAGTGCACGGGCGTGCACTGTCACGCTGCGATCATGGGCCTTGTGCCCTCGCGCAACAGTGACAAGACACACGCTCGCGACAGTTTCGAGTCACACGCTCGGACCCTGAGGGCCCACGCGCAAAATCTAGACCACACGCGCAGTCAAGATTCTCGCGCCCTTGACCTTAACCACCACGGACTATCTCGCGAACACTCGCGACTCTTCACGAACACACACGAAATACAGAAAATATGAACTGTCACGAACAGTCACAGAAATTCATGAACAGCGCAGACTTCACGAAATTTCACGAACACAGAAATGCATGCATATTCATGACAACTCCCGAAACCACACAAACACACACGAAGTCTTGCATTCACACACGAACACTCAGAAACGCAAACTCTCGCGAAAATGCACCTAACTCATGAATCGTTGAGGCGATTCACGAGCCGTAAACACAGAAACGCAAGGCACACAAATACGAAACTCACATGTAACGAATTACCTTGAAATGAAACACCTCACTTTCACTCAACGTCGGTGAATAGGTGGTAGGTTGTCGTGCAAACCATGTATTGCACCCAATAAACGCTTAGTGTAGGTTTACCTAGACGTTTTCTTACGCGGAAGTTTACATAAAGTTGAACGAGCACGGCGGAAAAAACAATTGTCTACAAAATGGAAAAATCTGATTGATATGAGGTGGGAGAGGCTGTGACATGTTGGTGTACATGTGGGGCATCTGTAAGTTGATGTAATAATGTGCTAACATGCTTGGGCATAGAAGAACCAAGCTGGTGATTAAATACGCGCCTCCCATGTAGCCACTTAGTCCTATAAATTCCTTTCTTTCCGGGCAGCCAGAAATGTTTCTGGCAGACCGTAAACGTATAGCCGTTTCGGGCCCACGTAAGTAAATGTAAGTTTACTACGTAAAGTCACGTACACGTTAACCCCCACAAACGTAAAATGCCAACTATGAGAAAAGGAGAAAGCGAATGAATGAACTATGAATGAAGTGAGTACATATAGGAAACCCTAATTGGGTTGTACCCCCTATGGGATACCCCACTATGGCCTACACAACAGCATAAGCTATATATATGTTCTGACACACCCCCATAGGCAAAGTGGGGGAGAACAAGGGGTCACAAGACCAGTCACACAAAGCACAGCAAGCTCAGGGTGGATCACAAAGTCACCACACAGTCCGAGCACAACGACAAGGCCACAAGGCCAGTTCACATGCAGGAGTGCACACATATATATATAGAGCTAGACAAGCAAGAGCAGGTATATATATGTGACAGTACAAGCAAGGTCAAGAGGAGAGCAAGTGAGGCAAGACAGGTACAAGACCCAGCTGAGTGCAGAAGCGCTGATGGTCACAAGGCGCAAGTGCCTTGGTGAACACATCGCAGTGTTGGCCTCAGAGGCCACGTACGCAAGTCGCAACTGACCACGCTGCTGCAGCTCACGAGCAAGAAAGTAACGGAGAGCAATGTGCTTCGTTCTGTGCTCCAAGCGCTGCTCTCGACACAAGGCCAGCATGGCCTTGTTGTCTACGTACAGCACTGGAGGAGAACGAGGCGGTTCTCCAAGGTCAGTCAGCAGGTAGGTGAGCCAGCGAAGCTCCTGTGCAGCCATGGCCCCGGCGTAGATCTCAGCCTCACAACTGGAGCCGAGAACAGAGGACGAGCGTGTAGCCCGCCACGAGACAGAGCCAGAACCAAGACTGAAGGTGTAACCCTGCGACGACCGCTGCGTAGCCTGGTCGTCAGCCCAAGAAGCGTCCGCGTGCCCAGTGAGGACCACTGGACTCCGCCCTCCAAGCACTAGCCCCATGCCCGACGTACTGCACAAGTAGCGCAACACCCTCTTCGCTGCAGCCATGTGCTCTGGTCGGTGTCTCCCAGGAGCAACATAGCGTGCAAGAATGCTAAGAGGGTATGCAAGGTCAGGTCGTGTGCAGGTCATCAGGTACATGAGGCAGCCAACAAGCTCTGGATACGGGCCACTCGACTCTACGGACTCATCCGAAGGCAGAGCTGAGAGTGAGTGGCGAGTAGGCAGAGGAGTGGCCTGAGGCGAGGAGTACGTGAAGCCGAAGCGCTGAAGGACCTGCTGCACCATGTGTGACTGAGTCAGGGTAATGGTGCGGCGTGCTCTGTCCCGGGTGATCTGCAAGCCAAGGTAGCTGCGCAGTTCACCCAGGTCTGTGCACGTGTGTCTCTTCTGCAGCTCGGACTTCACGTAGGCTAGTCCAGCAGTGTCAGCTGTGGCAAAGACCAAGTCGTCGACGTACACGAGGATGTAGAACGGCGGCAAAGAAGTGTCGGTGCGCAGAAACAACGACGGGTCAGCAGTAGAGGGAGCAAACCCAAGAGCCGCAAGCATAGTCCTCAGTGTGTCGTGCCACTCACGCGGTGCCTGGCGGAGACCGTAGACTGGCTGTCGGAGGCTCCACTGGGTGCCAGGAGGGAAAGTCCCAGTGAAGCCAGGTGGACGGCGCAGCCAGATCTCCTCGTGCCGGCTACCCTGCAAGAAAGCAGTGCTGAAGTCAAGAGAGTGGAGCTCGTAGTCGCGCTGAGCGGCTATGTGCAGTAGCACCCGAAGAGTGGTCATCTTCGGGGTGGGAGAGAAGGTCTGAAAGTAGTCAACTCCCTGCCGCTGACTGAAGCCACGAGCGACGTACCGCGCCTTGAAGACAGGTGGAGAGCCCGGCGGCCGCTTCACCCTGAAGATCCACATGCCACTGACGATGTTCGCCCCAGGAGGGGGAACCGCGTCAACGTAGGTGCCCGTGGACTTCCAGGACGCCATCTCTGCATCCATAGCTGCCTGCCACTGAGAGGAGTAGGGACCCTCTACGGCCTCCGCGTAAGAGCGCGGAGTCGGGATGTCTAGTGCATCCGGGTCTCCCTCAGGGGCAAGTAGTACGGACGCGAGATGAGGTGAAGCAGCAGCCAGACACTGGAACTCCTCCTGCCTGTCCTCAAGGACGTCCGTGCCAAGAGCACACTCACCCCCGACGGACGGAGGACAGACAGACGCAGACTCAGCAACAAGACCGGCAGCGTAGTCTAGACGACAGCGAGCAGCAAAGTCGACGAGCTCAGCAACAAGCGCAGACGCAGCAGTGGACTCAAAAGAGGGGTCAGTGACGACAGTAGCAAGGAGACGCGTGACAGTAGGACTAGCAGCACGAAGAGAGTCGGACTCTGGGTCGGTAAGTGCAGGAAGGGAGGACTCAGGAGGAGAAGGCAAAGGGGCACGCAGAGGAGCAGTGGACGGACGCAAAGACATCCGGTGCGTGCCAGGGACAGGAGGAGGACGCTGACGCGAACCGCGACCACTAGCGCGAGCAGCACGAACAGGCGACGCAGGACGAGACGCAGGCTCACGACGCTCTGCAAGACCTCCAGTGGGACCAGTGTAAGGAGAGGGAGCAGGAAGTGGGGAGGCGGGCTCTAACTGGGACTGTGACTGAACAGGCTCAGCACCCCCAGTCGCAGCACCCCCAGGCTCAGCACTCCCAGACTCCGCACCCCCAGGCTCAGCACCCCCAGTCGCAGTACCCCCAGGCTCAGCACCCCCAGACTCAGCACCCCCAGGCTCAGCACCCGCAGCAGGACCAGAGTCACCAGCAACCTCGACCGGCTCGACTGCGTCTACCTGGGACACACCTGAAGGGGCAGGACCCTGAGGGGGAAGGGGGTCTACCGGGGGGGGACCTGGCACAAGGAAGTGCGGTGGCGGGGGGAGGGAAGGAGTGCGGTAGGGGAAGAGGCGGTAGAAGGGGACTGACTCGTCGAACGTGACGTCCTGGGAGGACAGAACACGACGAGAGGAGGGGTGGTAGAACTGCCACCCTGGAGCGTCAGGGGGGAAGCCGAGGAAGACACAGGGAGCAGCACGAGGGGACAGCTTGTCCGCAGACAAGTCACGGACAAACGCCCGAGATCCCCAGACACGGAACGCAGACGCATCGCCGACCTTCCCCGTCCACAGCAGAGCTGGAGAGGTCTCCGGCTGGGAGACCCTGGGGTGAAGGTTGATCTGATGCGCCGCGTACCGAACCGCAAACGGCCACAGAAAATGGGGGGCAGCCGCATGCATCATGGACGTACGAGCGACGTCCATGACCATGCCAATGCGGCGCTCAGCAATCCCATTTTGCTGTGGAGAGTCCGGAAGCGTAAAGGTCTGGCGGATGCCTCGTGCACGACAGTAGGCTCGCAGAAGGCCAGAGGAGAACTCTCCACCTCGGTCAGAGTGCAGACGCAGAACAGGAAAGTCCGAGCCGAAGCTCCTCCTGAGCTGGAGACGAGCTGCGCGGATCCAGTCGATCAACACCTCAGTGACATCACCCTTGCTGCGCAAGGGGAAGACTGTGGTGTAACGCGAGTAGTCGTCAACCACCAGCAGGAAGTAGCGCTCGTGACCCTGCCCACGGACGCGGGCCGGGCCCCACACGTCCATGTGAAGCGTCTGCAGAGGAGCCTCTGTCGGGGGAAACTGGGAGGAGTGAGGGGCAGCCCGGAGCCGCCCCTCGACACAGGGGACACAGGAAGGTCCGGGTCCCGAAGGAAGGGGAGGGAGAGACCGGGGAAGACCAGAGACAAGGACACGGGAAGCCATGCCCCGAAGACGAGGCAAGGAGGGGTGGCCAAGACGGTGGTGCCACAGGAGGGTCTCCTGAGACAGGCGGCGACACGAGCAGGGGGCAGACTCAGGACCAGACCTGGACGCAGCAGCAAACACCTGACCCGACGCAGCTACCTGGCCAGACGCAGGGACAGGAGGAGACTCAGTGGTCAGGGTGTAGAGACTCGACCCCGGCCGACGCGAAAACGTGGCCAGGTGTCGGCCTGTGCGGTCGTCCGAGCAGTGGGTCACCCGCTGACTCGCAGGAGTAAACTGGTGAACCCCCGCATCCTGCAGGTCAGCACCACTCACCAAGTTCGTCGAGAACGAGGGGAGGTACAGACCAGACAAGGTGCCCGAGGGGGCAGCCGGACACGGGAGGACAGTGGAGAAGTGAGAGAGGACAGGACCCCCAGAGGGGTCAGCCAGGGAGACTGCAACCGGCCGGCCAAGCGGCGTGAGTGTGGTGCGGTCTCGAAAGAAGGAGCGAGAAGCCCCTGAGTCAAGCGTGAAGGTGAGGGAGGCCCAAGCCGACACAGTACCTGAGAGCGCAGCCTCACCAGTACCTGAGAGTGCAAACGCACTGGCACCTAGAGCAGCAGCCGCAGAAGTACCTAGCGCAGCAGTACCAATGCCCGGGTCGGGCGGGAAACACCGGTAACAGTCACCCTCCTCACTAAGAGTCACAGCATACATGGCAGCAAGGATAGCATCAAAGTCAAGATCAAAGATAGCTACGCCAGCCCTAGACAGCTCTCCCCAACGGGGAATCTCACTAGCCTCGGGGAACTGCTGACGCCAAGCGTCCGTCAGGCGGCCAAAGCAGCGCTGGGTGGGGTGGGCACCCCCACACTGCTCACCCGCGCGGTCGCCGGAACGAAGGACGTAGGTGCACGGACCAAAACCCCCACCCCGCTGACGCTGCGTGTACCACTCACGGAGCTGCTGGGGCGGGGGGATGTCCCGCGAACGCTGCTGCTGCTGCTGCTGCTGACGCTGGCCACCACCAGAGCCGCTACGCTGCGGGGCACCACCCCGACCAGCTCCACCCCCTCCGCCACCGCCGCCTCCACCTCCACCACCACCGCTGCCTCCGCTCCCACCGCTGCCGCCACCACCGCCTCCTCCTCCGCTGCTGCCACCGCCACCACCGCCCCCGCCACCACTCCCACCGCCACTCCCACTCCCTCCGCCGCCTCCACCGCCACCTCCACCGCCCCCTCCAGTTCCACCCGCGCCCTTGCCCCCCTTGCCCCTGCCAGGGCGGCGTCTCCCGCTAGGGGCAGACGCCGCGCAGACCGACTCAAGACCAAGCAGGTCGGCAGCAGCAGCAGAGGCAACAGAGGGCAGCAGGGGGGAAGGAGAACACCCCTCAAAGATGGGGGTGCGAGGGTCACCACGAGAGGCTCCTACAGCGACGATGCTCTTCTCCGCCGCCAGGAGGGACTTCTCGAGGAGATCGACAGTGAGAGTGGTGGGACAGACTGAGAGGAAGTGGTCCCTGACTACGTGAAGGGAGTCAGGGAGGCGTGTGACTATGTAATAGAGAGTGATGTACATGGGGGGGGGGTTCTTGGCGCAGAACTCAGCAGGAAGGGCGGCGCGGTAGCGAGTGTCACTAGTGCGGAGGTGCGTAATGAGGTCAGCGACAGTGGGAAAGGCAGCAAGGTCAGGAAAGAGGTACGGTAGCATGAGGCGGCTCAGGGCAGCAGTGGCAGGGGAAGAGTAGCGCGCAACTACAGCGTCGTACAAGGTCTGAGCACTCTTGTACTGACTAAAGTGCGCGCGCTCAGTGGTAGGCAGTCGAGATTCAAAATCCAACCACTTCCACATCCCCAACCACACACCAACCCTCTCAACCTCCCAAACCCAACCTCCCCCCTTTCTCTTGTTTAACATCTCATCAGGACCTTAAACCGCTGTCTTTCACTCAATCCCGCATGTCTCTTCTTGAATTTCGTCCAACTCTGGTCAAGCTCGAACTGTACTAGCTTTGGTACTTTCTTGCCATGGCAACCTTCACTCTCTAAAGTTCAAGGGCGGAACCTGTCCGGAAAAAAGTTTCCCCTGCCCGCTCCCGCGATTTTTCGCGTATTTCGAGACTGGAACACTAGCGAATAGCGTATATACGCTTTCGTATAATACGCTAGCGTATGATACAGACAACACGTATCTGCCAACTTAGCCCCACAGGGACCGAGTACGAGTTGTGCACAACTTGTCAGTTGTGCGCAACAAAAACTAGGTCCCTGCACTTCTCGAAATCTAGGCGGATGCGCCTGGCCGTGTGGACTGCGTCCCACATGGCCCAGTTCCTCTCACAAGCCGCCGCGAAAACCAGCTGCGAGCACATACAGCAGGCAAGTGCCGCAAGGTCATGGCAGTTTGCTTCTCTTCCTTCAGTGCCGCACGATCGGCAATGGCCTGAGGCATCCTAAAGCTTTCCTGCAGGTTCAGAAACGCTGAGAGTCCCCCCTGCAGTGCAAACGATGCACGACGCTCCACGCCGTCCTTCTGGGTGATGGTCAAGTGGTCGTGGTGTGTACTCGATGTCTGTTTGGAAGATCCCTTATTCCTGCTTGGCAGGATTCAAAATCCTGCCAACCATGTGCATGGGCACACCAGGGCTTCATCCCACCTCTCCTTCACAATCCGTCTGATGTCCCCCACCTCCCTCCTCGTCAAGATCCCATCCGCGTGCTCGTCGAGGATGTTATGCACATCCTCGGTGAGTTGCAGCATGGTGTCGTAGACGCGCCCCATCATTCCCTTTGCTGTAGCATCCGCTTCCCGCATCATGACAAACGGGACCTTCATGACGTTCGTGAAGAACTCTGCGAGCTTCCACCAAGGCTCGTCCATGACTTGCACACGGAATGCCTCTGCGCTCACTCTCCTTGCGCCTGCTGCCCAACCCCTCCACCCCTCACTTAGAACCACCTGCAGGAGGGAAAGGTGGGAAATGGCGATGAAGTGCCGAAACGGATTCCCGCGGGTTTCAACACATGCTTCCATTCCCCGCCATTGACCTGAGGGATGCGCAAATACCCGCGCATGAAGTGGCGGTTCCTCACGAGATTGATGATCTCGGCCGCCCGGGTGATGATGTCCTTCACCCACGACATTTTCCCAATGTCCTCCAGCATTAGATAGAGGACATGGGTCGCACAAAGTACGTGCTCGAGTGCGGGTATTCCGCCATGAGCTCACCGCATGCCACAGCTTAATTCGAGCCACCATCCATGCAAAGGCGACCACGTTCTCCGCCCCGACCTTCTTGATGATCGAAAACAGAAGCGCCGCGATGTAGCCGCCCGTTTTCTTTTCCATTGGATGTCCTTTTGTTTCCCTCGTCAAACTTCGAGAACCCTGTCACTCAAATCTCAAACACCATCTCTTCCCCCACCCCCAACCGCATTCCACCCCGCTCAACCTCCCTAACCCAACCTCTCCCCGTTTTACAATTTCCTCTCACCTTCAGGTTCCTAGTAGTTACGCATTTCCGCAGTTGAGATCTCATTCTGGCCGACGACTCTCACTGCGACTGCTGAACAACGATCTTATTTACATAGCTTCGCGTTAATTTTGTTTACACATCTAAGAATAAAAACCGTTTATCTAACTGTAGGGCATGTCCACCTCCCCCTCTCTCCTTTACGAATTCTTATATCTGCCCGTTGAAACAAACTCCCAGCACACCAGGTACAGCGTATTTTGACGTATTTTCGTAGTGGACATGCAGCATATTGCGTACATACGCCAGCGATTTATTCGTTGGCGTATGATACGCGAAACACGTATCTGCCAGCATAGGTTACGAGTTGTGCCGAGATAGTAAAACAGGTTAGGAACCAAGCCAAAATAACGAATTACTACAACAAGAGGGAGGAACACGGCGTGGTGAAGCGATGCAGACAGCAGAGGTGGGAAGGAGTGGGCGTGCAGAGTGCATGGGCAGAGGAGGAGTGCCAGCAGTGATGCGCACATGGCATGCAGCACCCAGTGGACAGAGCAGCACACAAGTGGAGCAAACCCAGTGCGCCTCTTACAGGTATTTAAGGTTCGCGAGCGCAGAGATGCTGTCGGGAATGGAGCCCGTGAGCGAAATAGTGCTGAGATACCTGTATGGGGGTGAGTGAGTTAGACGAGAGGCTCTAATCCTTGTTTACGGACTTTGGCCGGCTCGAACTTGCTACTAGGATTGATGAGCTCGAAAGGCCTATAGCAAGGCAAGCAAATGCAGAGGACTGACAAAGATTGTACAGATTAAGATTGCGTAGTGACAGATATGAGCTCTGCCGTGGTAGTAAAACAGGTGTACTGGGTTTTGAGGTTTAGGAACCAAGGCATAAGAACGAATTACTACAACAAGAGGGAGGAACACGGCGTGGTGAAGCGATGCAGACAGCAGAGGTGGGAAGGAGTGCGAGTGCAGAGTGCATGGGCAGAGGAGGAGTGCCAGCAGTGATGCGCACATGGCATGCAGCACCCAGTGGACAGAGCAGCACGCAGGTGGAGCAAACCCAGTGCGCCTCTTACAGGTATTTAAGGTTCGCGAGCGCAGAGATGCTGTCGGGAATGGAGCCCGTGAGCGAAATAGTGCTGAGATACCTGTATGGGGGTGAGTGAGTTAGACGAGAGGCTCTAATCCTTGTTTACGGACTTTGGCCGGCTCGAACTTGCTACTAGGATTGATGAGCTCGAAAGGCCTATAGCAAGGCAAGCAAATGCAGAGGACTGACAAAGACTGTACAGATTAAGATTGCGTAGTGACAGATATGAGCTCTGCCGTGGTAGTAAAACAGGTGTACTGGGTTTTGAGGTTTAGGAACCAAGGCATAAGAACGAATTACTACAACAAGAGGGAGGAACACGGCGTGGTGAAGCGATGCAGACAGCAGAGGTGAGAAGGAGTGGGAGTGCAGAGTGCATGGGCAGAGGAGGAGTGCCAGCAGTGAAGCGCACATGGCATGCATCACCCAGTGGACAGAGCAGCACGCAGGTGGAGCAAACCCAGTGCGCCTCTTACAGCACTTTGAGTGCCGTGAGCGCAGAGATGCTGTCGGGAATGGAGCCGTTGAGAGAGTTCGAGTAGAGATTCCTGTGTGGGTGAGTGAGTTGGACGTGACGAGACGAGAGGCTCAAATCCTTGTTTACGGACTTTGGCCGGCTGGAATTTACTACTAGGATTGATGAGCTCGGAAGGCCTATAGCAAGGCAAGCAAATGCAGAGGACTGAAAAAGACTGTACAGATTAAGATTGCATAGTGACAGATATGAGTTCTGCCGAGGTAGTAAAACAGGTGTACTGGGTTTTGAGGTTTAGGAACCAAGACATAAGAACGAATTACTACAACAAGAGGGAGGAACACGGCGTGGTGAAGCGATGCAGACAGCAGAGGTGGGAAGGAGTGGGCGTGCAGAGTGCATGGGCAGAGGAGGAGTGCCAGCAGTGATGCGCACATGGCATGCAGCACCCAGTGGACAGAGCAGCACGCAGGTGGAGCACACCCAGTGTGCCTCTTACAGGTATGTGAGTGCCGTGAGTGCGGAGATGCTGTCGGGAATGGAGCCCGTGAGAGAATTAGTGTTGAGATTCCTGTGTGGGTGAGTGAGTTGGACGTGACGAGACGAGAGGCTCAAATCCTTGTTTACGGACTTTGGCCGGCTGGAACTTACTACTAGGATTGATGAGCTCGGAAGGCCTATAGCAAGGCAAGCAAATGCAGAGGACTGACAAAGACTGTACAGATTAAGATTGCGTAGTGGCAGATGTGAGCTCTGCCGTGGTAGTAAAAAAGGTGTACTGGGTTTTGAGGTTTAGGAACCAAGGCATAAGAACGAATTACTACAACAAGAGGGAGGAACACGGCGTGGTGAAGCGATGCAGACAGCAGAGGTGGGAAGGAGTGGGCGTGCAGAGTGCATGGGCAGAGGAGGAGTGCCAGCAGTGATGCGCACATGGCATGCAGCACCCAGTGGACAGAGCAGCACGCAGGTGGAGCAAACCCAGTGTGCCTCTTACAGGTATACGAGGTTCACGAGCGCAGAGATGCTGTTGGGAATGGAGCCGTTGAGAGAGTTATAGTTGAGATCCCTGTATGGGGTGAGTGAGTTGGACGGGAATGTAGCCTTTGAGACGAGAGGCTCAAATTTCTGTCCACAGAGGGTGGCTGGAACTCACGAGGCATAATTAGTTCGGGAGGGCCAGAGCGAGGACAAAGGGGACTGCAATTCTGAAGGCTGAGATAATTTAGTGGCAGCTGTGAGCTCTGCTGAAGGAATGAAGCAACCAGATGGTTGGTGCAGCACGGACAATCGAGGAGTGGCAAACTGATGCAGACAGCAGTGGGGGGGAGGAGTGGGCATGCTTAGAGAATGGGTAGTGGAGGAGTGCCAGCAGTGATGCGCACATGGCATGCAGCACCCAGTGGACAGAGCAGCACGCAGGTTGAGCAAACCCAGTGCGCCTCTTACAGGTATTTAAGGTTCGCGAGCGCAGAGATGCTGTCGGGAATGGAGCCCGTGAGCGAAATAGTGCTGAGATACCTGTATGGGGGTGAGTGAGTTAGACGAGAGGCTCTAATCCTTGTTTACGGACTTTGGCCGGCTCGAACTTGCTACTAGGATTGATGAGCTCGAAAGGCCTATAGAAAGGCAAGCAAATGCAGAGGACTGACAAAGACTGTACATATTAAGATTGCGTAGTGACAGATATGAGCTCTGCCGTGGTAGTAAAACAGGTGTACTGGGTTTTGAGGTTTAGGAACCAAGGCATAAGAACGAATTACTACAACAAGAGGGAGGAACACGGCGTGGTGAAGCGATGCAGACAGCAGAGGTGGGAAGGAGTGCGAGTGCAGAGTGCATGGGCAGAGGAGGAGTGCCAGCAGTGATGCGCACATGGCATGCAGCACCCAGTGGACAGAGCAGCACGCAGGTGGAGCAAACCTAGTGTGCCTCTTACAGGTATTTGAGGTTCGTGAGCGCAGAGATGCTGTCGGGAATGGAGCCCGTGAGAGAATTAGTGCTGAGATCCCTGTGTGGGTGAGTGAGTTAGACGAGAGGCTCAAATCCTTGTTTACGGACTTTGGCCGGCTGGAACTTACTACTAGGATTGATGAGCTCGGAAGGCCTATAGCAAGGCAAGCAAATGCAGAGGACTGAAAAAGACTGTACAGATTAAGATTGCGTAGTGACAGATATGAGTTCTGCCGTGGTAGTAAAACAGGTGTACTGGGTTTTGAGGTTTAGGAACCAAGGCATAAGAACGAATTACTACAACAAGAGGGAGGAACACGGCGTGGTGAAGCGATGCAGACAGCAGAGGTGGGAAGGAGTGGGAGTGCAGAGTGCATGGGCAGAGGAGGAGTGACAGCAGTGATGCGCACATGGCATGCAGCACCCAGTGGACAGAGCAGCACGCAGGTGGAGCAAACCCAGTGCGCCTCTTACAGCCCTGTGAGGTTCGTGAGCGCAGAGATGCTGTCGGGAATGGAGCCCGTGAGAGAAGTAGTGCCGAGATCCCTGTATGGGTGAGTGAGTTAGATGAGAGGCTCAATTCCTTGTTTACGGACTTTGGCCGGCTGGAACTTACTACTAGGATTGATGAGCTCGGAAGGCCTATTAGGGATGAGCAAGGTGGCGAACACCTGTTCGGTTCGCCTCGAACGTGTTCAAGGCGAACCGAACAGGTTATGTTTTTCAGCTTAAATCGTTCGCCCGAACGTGTTCGAGCTTTGCCCAAACACGTTCGTGTTCGTGGCGCTACTGCAGAACGCCCCGTGGCGAACACGAACGTGTTCGAGGTTCTCACGAACACGCCTCCACAGGCGAACAGCGAACACCTGTTTTTGCCTAAACTGTTCGCCGAACCGAATACTGTTCGGTTCGGCAAAAGAGGGTGTCCGAGATGGGGCGAACACGAACATGTTCGTGTTCGCCCTTTTCTCATCCCTAAGGCCTATAGCAGGGCAAGAAAATGCAGAGGACTGACAAAGACTGTACAGATTAAGATTGCGTAGTGACAGATATGAGCTCTGCCGTGGTAGTAAAACAGGTGTACTGGGTTTTGAGGTTTAGGAACCAAGGCATAAGAACGAATTACTACAACAAGAGGGAGGAACACGGCGTGGTGAAGCGATGCAGACAGCAGAGGTGGGAAGGAGTGGGCGTGCAGAGTGCATGGGCAGAGGAGGAGTGCCAGCACTGATGCGCACATGGCATGCAGCACCCAGTGGACAGAGCAGCACGCAGGTGGAGCACACCCAGTGTGCCTCTTACAGGTATGTGAGTGCCGTGAGTGCGGAGATGCTGTCGGGAATGGAGCCCGTGAGAGAGTTAGTGTTGAGATTCCTGTGTGGGTGAGTGAGTTGGACGTGCAAGACGAGAGGCTCAAATCCTTGTTTACGGACTTTGGCCGGCTGGAACTTGCTACTACGATTGATGAGCTCGGAAGGCCTATAGCAAGGCAAGCAAATGCAGAGGACTGACAAAGACTGTACAGATTAAGATTGCGTAGTGACAGTTATGAGTTCTGCCGTCGTAGTAAAACAGGTGTACTGGGTTTTGAGGTTTAGGAACCAATGCATAAGAACGAATTACTACAACAAGAGGGAGGAACACGGCGTGGTGCAGCGATGCAGACAGCAGAGGTGGGAAGGAGTGGGCGTGCAGAGTGCATGGGCAGAGGAGGAGTGCCAGCAGTGATGCGCACATGGCATGCAGCACCCAGTGGACAGAGCAGCACGCATGTGGAGCACACCCAGTGTGCCTCTTACAGGTATGTGAGTGCCGTGAGTGCGGAGATGCTGTCGGGAATGGAGCCCGTGAGAGAGTTGATGTTGAGATTCCTGTGTGGGTGAGTGAGTTGGACGTGACGAGACGAGAGGCTCAAATCCTTGTTTACGGACTTTGGCCGGCTAGAACTTACTACTGGGATTGATGAGCTCGGAAGGCCTATAGCAAGGCAAGCAAATGCAGAGGACTGAAAAAGACTGTACAGATTAAGATTGCGTAGTGACAGATATGAGTTCTGCCGTGGTAGTAAAACAGGTGTACTGGGTTTTGAGGTTTAGGAACCAAGGCATAAGAACGAATTACTACAACAAGAGGGAGGAACACGGCGTGGTGAAGCGATGCAGACAGCAGAGGTGGGAAGGAGTGGGAGTGCAGAGTGCATGGGCAGAGGAGGAGTGCCAGCAGTGATGCGCACATGGCATGCAGCACCCAGTGGACAGAGCAGCACGCAGGTGGAGCAAATCCAGTGCGCCTCTTACAGAGATGCAAGTGCTGTGAGCGCAGAGATGCTGTCGGGAATGGAGCCGTTGAGAGAGTTCCAGTGGAGATTCCTGTGTGGGTGAGTGAGTTGGACGTGACGAGACGAGAGGCTCAAATCATTTTTTACGGACTTTGGCCGGCTGGAACTTACTACTAGGATTGATGAGCTCGGAAGGCCTATAGCAAGGCAAGCAAATGCAGAGGACTGGCAAAGACTGTACAGATTAAGATTGCGTAGTGACAGATATGAGCTCTGCCGTGGTAGTAAAACAGGTGTACTGGGTTTTGAGGTTTAGGAACCAAGGCATAAGAACGAATTACTACAACAAGAGGGAGGAACACGGCGTGGTGAAGCGATGCAGACAGCAGAGGTGGGAAGGAGTGGGCGTGCAGAGTGCATGGGCAGAGGAGGAGTGCCAGCAGTGATGCGCACATGGCATGCAACACCCAGTGGACAGAGCAGCACGCAGGTGGAGCACACCCAGTGTGCCTCTTACAGGTATGTGAGTGCCGTGAGTGCGGAGATGCTGTCGGGAATGGAGCCCGTGAGAGAGTTGATGTTGAGATTCCTGTGTGGGTGAGTGAGTTGGACGTGACGAGACGAGAGGCGCAAATCCTTGTTTACGAACTTTGGCCGGCTGGAACTTACTACTGGGATTGATGAGCTCGGAAGGCCTATAGCAAGGCAAGCAAATGCAGAGGACTGAAAAAGACTGTACAGATTAAGATTGCGTAGTGACAGATATGAGTTCTGCCGTGGTAGTAAAACAGGTGTACTGGGTTTTGAGGTTTAGGAACCAAGGCATAAGAACGAATTACTACAACAAGAGGGAGGAACACGGCGTGGTGAAGCGATGCAGACAGCAGAGGTGGGAAGGAGTGGGAGTGCAGAGTGCATGGGCAGAGGAGGAGTGCCAGCAGTGATGCGCACATGGCATGCAGCACCCAGTGGACAGAGCAGCACGCAGGTGGAGCAAATCCAGTGCGCCTCTTACAGAGATGCAAGTGCCGTGAGCGCAGAGATGCTGTCGGGAATGGAGCCGTTGAGATAGACCGCGTTGAGACTCCTGTGTGGGTGAGTGAGTTGGACGTGACGAGACGAGAGGCTCAAATCTTTTTTTACGGACTTTGGCCGGCTGGAACTTACTACTAGGATTGATGAGCTCGGAAGGCCTATAGCAAGGCAAGCAAATGCAGAGGAGTGACAAAGACTGTACTGATTAAGATTGTGTAGTGACAGTTATGAGTTCTGCCGTGGTAGTAAAACAGGTACTGGGTTTTCAGGTTTAGGAACCAAGGCATAAGAACGAATTACTACAACAAGAGGGAGGAACACGGCGTGGTGAAGCGATGCAGACAGCAGAGGTGGGAAGGAGTGGGCGTGCTGAGTGCATGGCAGTGGAGGAGTGCCAGCAGTGATGCGCACATGGCATGCAGCACCCAGCGGACAGAGCAGCACGCAGGTGGAGCAAACCCAGTGTGCCTCTTACAGGTATTTGAGGTTCGTGAGCGCAGAGATGCTGTCGGGAATGGAGCCCGTGAGAGAATTAGTGCTGAGATCCCTGTGTGGGTGAGTGAGTTAGACGAGAGGCTCAAATCCTTGTTTACGGACTTTGGCCGGCTGGAACTTACTACTAGGATTGATGAGCTCGGAAGGCCTATAGCAAGGCAAGCAAATGCAGAGGACTGAAAAAGACTGTACAGATTAAGATTGCGTAGTGACAGATATGAGTTCTGCCGTGGTAGTAAAACAGGTGTACTGGGTTTTGAGGTTTAGGAACCAAGGCATAAGAACGAATTACTACAACAAGAGGGAGGAACACGGCGTGGTGAAGCGATGCAGACAGCAGAGGTGGGAAGGAGTGGGAGTGCAGAGTGCATGGGCAGAGGAGGAGTGCCAGCAGTGATGCGCACATGGCATGCAGCACCCAGTGGACAGAGCAGCACGCAGGTGGAGCAAATCCAGTGCGCCTCTTACAGAGATGCAAGGGCCGTGAGCGCAGAGATGCTGTCGGGAATGGAGCCGTTGAGAGAGTTCGAGTGGAGATTCCTGTGTGGGTGAGTGAGTTGGACGTGACGAGACGAGAGGCTCAAATCCTTGTTTACGGACTTTGGCCGGCTGGAACTTACTACTAGGATTGATGAGCTCGGAAGGCCTATAGCAAGGCAAGCAAATGCAGAGGACTGACATAGACTGTACAGAATAAGATTGCGTAGTGACAGATATGAGCTCTGCCGTGGTAGTAAAACAGGTGTACTGGGTTTTGAGGTTTAGGAACCAACGCATAAGAACAAATTACTACAATAAGAGGGAGGAACACGGCGTGGTGAAGCGATGCAGACAGCAGAGGTGGGAAGGAGTGGGCGTGCAAAGTGCATGGGCAGTGGAGGAGTGCCAGCAGTGATGCGCACATGGCATGCAGCACCCAGTGGACAGAGCAGCACGCAGGTGGAGCAAACCCAGTGCGCCTCTTACAGCCCTGTGAGGTTCGTGAGCGCAGAGATGCTGTCGGGAATGGAGCCCGTGAGAGAAGTAGTGCCGAGATCCCTGTATGGGTGAGTGAGTTAGACGAGAGGCTCAATTCCTTGTTTACGGACTTTGGCCGGCTGGAACTTACTACTAGGATTGATGAGCTCGGAAGGCCTATAGCAAGGCAAGCAAATGCAGAGGACTGACATAGACTGTACAGAATAAGATTGCGTAGTGACAGATATGAGCTCTGCCGTGGTAGTAAAACAGGTGTACTGGGTTTTGAGGTTTAGGAACCAACGCATAAGAACAAATTACTACAATAAGAGGGAGGAACACGGCGTGGTGAAGCGATGCAGACAGCAGAGGTGGGAAGGAGTGGGCGTGCAAAGTGCATGGGCAGTGGAGGAGTGCCAGCAGTGATGCGCACATGGCATGCAGCATCCAGTGGACAGAGCAGCACGCAGGTGGAGCAAACCCAGTGCGCCTCTTACAGCCCTGTGAGGTTCGTGAGCGCAGAGATGCTGTCGGGAATGGAGCCCGTGAGAGAAGTAGTGCCGAGATCCCTGTATGGGTGAGTGAGTTAGACGAGAGGCTCAATTCCTTGTTTACGGACTTTGGCCGGCTGGAACTTACTACTAGGATTGATGAGCTCGGAAGGCCTATTAGGGATGAGCAAGGTGGCGAACACCTGTTCGGTTCGCCTCGAACGTGTTCAAGGCGAACCGAACAGGTTATGTTTTTCAGCTTAAATCGTTCGCCCGAACGTGTTCGAGCTTTGCCCGAACACGTTCGTGTTCGTGGCGCTACTGCAGAACGCCCCGTGGCGAACACGAACGTGTTCGAGGTTCTCACGAACACGCCTCCACAGGCGAACAGCGAACACCTGTTTTTGCCTAAACTGTTCGCCGAACCGAATACTGTTCGGTTCGGCAAAAGAGGGTGTCCGAGATGGGGCGAACACGAACATGTTCGTGTTCGCCCTTTTCTCATCCCTAAGGCCTATAGCAGGGCAAGAAAATGCAGAGGACTGACAAAGACTGTACAGATTAAGATTGCGTAGTGACAGATATGAGCTCTGCCGTGGTAGTAAAACAGGTGTACTGGGTTTTGAGGTTTAGGAACCAAGGCATAAGAACGAATTACTACAACAAGAGGGAGGAACACGGCGTGGTGAAGCGATGCAGACAGCAGAGGTGGGAAGGAGTGGGCGTGCAGAGTGCATGGGCAGAGGAGGAGTGCCAGCACTGATGCGCACATGGCATGCAGCACCCAGTGGACAGAGCAGCACGCAGGTGGAGCACACCCAGTGTGCCTCTTACAGGTATGTGAGTGCCGTGAGTGCGGAGATGCTGTCGGGAATGGAGCCCGTGAGAGAGTTAGTGTTGAGATTCCTGTGTGGGTGAGTGAGTTGGACGTGACGAGATGAGAGGCTCAAATCCTTGTTTACGGTCTTTGGCCGGCTGGAACTTGCTACTACGATTGATGAGCTCGGAAGGCCTATAGCAAGGCAAGCAAATGCAGAGGACTGACAAAGACTGTACAGATTAAGATTGCGTAGTGACAGTTATGAGTTCTGCCGTCGTAGTAAAACAGGTGTACTGGGTTTTGAGGTTTAGGAACCAAGGCATAAGAACGAATTACTACAACAAGAGGGAGGAACACGGCGTGGTGAAGCGATGCAGACAGCAGAGGTGGGAAGGAGTGGGCGTGCAGAGTGCATGGGCAGAGGAGGAGTGCCAGCAGTGATGCGCACATGGCATGCAGCACCCAGTGGACAGAGCAGCACGCAGGTGGAGCACACCCAGTGTGCCTCTTACAGGTATGTGAGTGCCGTGAGTGCGGAGATGCTGTCGGGAATGGAGCCCGTGAGAGAGTTGATGTTGAGATTCCTGTGTGGGTGAGTGAGTTGGACGTGACGAGACGAGAGGCTCAAATCCTTGTTTACGGACTTTGGCCGGCTAGAACTTACTACTGGGATTGATGAGCTCGGAAGGCCTATAGCAAGGCAAGCAAATGCAGAGGACTGAAAAAGACTGTACAGATTAAGATTGCGTAGTGACAGATATGAGTTCTGCCGTGGTAGTAAAACAGGTGTGCTGGGTTTTGAGGTTTAGGAACCAAGGCATAAGAACGAAGTACTACAACAAGAGGGAGGAACACGGCGTGGTGAAGCGATGCAGACAGCAGAGGTGGGAAGGAGTGGGAGTGCAGAGTGCATGGGCAGAGGAGGAGTGCCAGCAGTGATGCGCACATGGCATGCAGCACCCAGTGGACAGAGCAGCATGCAGGTGGAGCAAATCCAGTGCGCCTCTTACAGAGATGCAAGTGCTGTGAGCGCAGAGATGCTGTCGGGAATGGAGCCATTGAGAGAGTTCCAGTGGAGATTCCTGTGTGGGTGAGTGAGTTGGACGTGACGAGACGAGAGGCTCAAATCCTTTTTTACGGACTTTGGCCGGCTGGAACTTACTACTAGGATTGATGAGCTCGGAAGGCCTATAGCAAGGCAAGCAAATGCAGAGGACTGAGAAAGACTGTACAGATTAAGATTGTGTAGTGACAGATATGAGCTCTGCCGTGGTAGTAAAACAGGTGTACTGGGTTTTGAGGTTTAGGAACCAAGGCATAAGAACGAACTACTACAACAAGAGGGAGGAACACGGCGTGGTGCAGCGATGCAGACATCAGAGGTGGGAAGGAGTGGGCGTGCAGAGTGCATGGGCAGAGGAGGAGTGCCAGCAGTGATGCGCACATGGCATGCAGCACCCAGTGGACAGAGCAGCACGCAGGTGGAGCACACCCAGTGTGCCTCTTACAGGTATGTGAGTGCCGTGAGTGCGGAGATGCTGTCGGGAATGGAGCCCGTGAGAGAGTTGATGTTGAGATTCCTGTGTGGGTGAGTGAGTTGGACGTGACGAGACGAGAGGCGCAAATCCTTGTTTACGAACTTTGGCCGGCTGGAACTTACTACTGGGATTGATGAGCTCGGAAGGCCTATAGCAAGGCAAGCAAATGCAGAGGACTGAAAAAGACTGTACAGATTAAGATTGCGTAGTGACAGATATGAGTTCTGCCGTGGTAGTAAAACAGGTGTACTGGGTTTTGAGGTTTAGGAACCAAGGCATAAGAACGAATTACTACAACAAGAGGGAGGAACACGGCGTGGTGAAGCGATGCAGACAGCAGAGGTGGGAAGGAGTGGGAGTGCAGAGTGCATGGGCAGAGGAGGAGTGCCAGCAGTGATGCGCACATGGCATGCAGCACCCAGTGGACAGAGCAGCACGCAGGTGGAGCAAATCCAGTGCGCCTCTTACAGAGATGCAAGTGCCGTGAGCGCAGAGATGCTGTCGGGAATGGAGCCGTTGAGATAGACCGCGTTGAGACTCCTGTGTGGGTGAGTGAGTTGGACGTGACGAGACGAGAGGCTCAAATCTTTTTTTACGGACTTTGGCCGGCTGGAACTTACTACTAGGATTGATGAGCTCGGAAGGCCTATAGCAAGGCAAGCAAATGCAGAGGACTGACAAAGACTGTACAGATTAAGATTGTGTAGTGACAGTTATGAGTTCTGCCGTGGTAGTAAAACAGGTACTGGGTTTTCAGGTTTAGGAACCAAGGCATAAGAACGAATTACTACAACAAGAGGGAGGAACACGGCGTGGTGAAGCGATGTAGACAGCAGAGGTGGGAAGGAGTGGGCGTGCTGAGTGCATGGCAGTGGAGGAGTGCCAGCAGTGATGCGCACATGGCATGCAGCACCCAGCGGACAGAGCAGCACGCAGGTGGAGCAAACCCAGTGTGCCTCTTACAGGTGTGTGAGTGCCGTGAGCGCAGAGATGCTGTCGAGAATGGAGCCCGTGAGAGAATTAGTGTTGAGATCCCTATGTGTGCTTAAGTGCGGATCTAGCATTTCGCCGTTGCTTAAGTGCGGATCTAGCATTTCGCCGTTGCACGCTGGCACTAGATGGATGAAGCAGGGCGGGACTGGCTTGGGAGGTGGGGGGAGGGGATGTGCAACGATTTGAATTTTACTCTATATTGAATTTCCCCCTGGGCGAACACGAACATGTTCGCCACGAGCATGTTCGTGTTCGCCTGTTGCAGCAATTCGTTTGCCTCCTAGGGCGAACGGCGAACACCTATTTTCACTCAAGTCGTTCGCCGAACCGAACACTGTTCGGTTCGGCAGAAGGCCATGTTCGCCAGGGGGCGAACACGAACATGTTCGAGTTCGCCCCCTGCTCATGCCTAGTGTGTGTGATGAGTTGGACGTGACGAAACGAGAGGCTCAAATCCTTGTTTACGGACTTTGGCTCTTGTGCATAAGCGGGAGGAGTACTGTACAGGTTGAAATTATGTAGTGGCAGTTGGGAATTCTGCCGAAGCAAGAAACATGTGGATTTAGGGTTTCGCGGTTTAGGGACAAAAGGCATGAATTTGAAGTGGCAAAGTGATGATGGGATGGATGCGGTGCGTCCTGGGGCAATGTTAGCAGCGGCAATGGGGAATAGAAGGATAGAAGGAAGGTGGGGGAAATGTATGTGATAGCCGATGGAAGTGGCTGGCTGGTAGGCACCAGATGATGCAAGGATGGCAGCAGGAAGCGCATATTCCATTTTTTACAATAACAGCGCGCCATGTACTCACAACGCCTTAATCATGCCTTTAGCGTCACAACTGATTCCTTCCGCAGTGCTGCACTTGACTCCCACCGCCCATCCCTGTAACCTCGTTCCCCATGCCGTCTGGCTGTCTTTGAGAAACGCGGCTGACGCGTTGGGGAGAAGAGAGGGCAAAAGAGAAGACGCGGAATTCAATGACAGCCTCCCCTCGACTTCTGACCCGCGACACCGACTGACGAGGCTGCGACGTGCGGGCACATGGGAGAGAGGCACGGTAGAGAGGGGATTCCTACCTCCCTCTACCCAGTTTCACAAATTCTGATAGTCTCGAGGCATCGCAAGCCATACGAGCAGAGGGTGGGAGGTGGGCGAGAGGGCCGCGGGCGGTGGTACTACTAGTCCAGTATTTAGTACCTTGTGAAGGATTGATCCGTTGCGCGTGGCACGACGAGGCACCATTGAAAGCGACAAGCCAGAGCGCCATGGCGAGCGCTGATGAGAGGGCAGCGGGTGCTGGGACGCCGGTAAGCCTTGATGCGCGCTCGAGATTCCTCATCGAAGCGCCGGTTCTAGCTGGAATCGACTTGGCAGCGGTTGGCTTCGGTTCAGATCTAGATTTCGACACTGCCAGGTAACAGTGGCGTCACGCCACGATGATGACGACGAGTGGCTGTGAAACACTACTGCTGCTGCCGCTAGTATCGTACTACTACTAACTACACCACCGTCGGCGACCAGTTGTAGGAGTGGAGGACTCGAGACCGCGATAGGCGGCGACTGGTCAAACCGACATGTGGGCGTGTGGCAATGAAATAAGCAGACGAGAAGACGCTGGCAGCGGACGCACAAGGGGGGTTGAGTACTGTTCTGTGTTGATGATGATCCATCGCGCAGGGCAGGACGCACGAGACGTAGGTGGCTGGAGGGAGGTTGGGGGGAAAGGTAGGGCTCGGAGCGGATGCGTTGACAGCCATTGGCTGGTACTGCCGTCTTTCTCCTCATCCCGCTTTCCGAACCTCTTACCACCATACATACACATACAGGTATGGAGGTGAGGATAGGGTTGGTTGTTGGTCTGTGTGGAGGGTGCATTAAATACCAATCGAGCATGTAAGTGTATTGGCGCTGGTTCCGCTGGAAACTTGTTTTGGGAAAATATGTGAACTTTTATGGGGCACTAAAACGCGTACGGTAACCATTACATTGAGGGTGCATTCCTACATCGTGTCAGACACGAACTGGAGGTTTGGATGGAGGTTCGGAAGATCCGAAGTGGACATTTATTTGCCAGAGTTCCAGGTCACTTCAGGTCTTCCTCGACTTCACTTCGTGTCAAACCTCATGTCAGACACGAGCCAAGAATGCACCCTCAGGGTCCATGCATTTTGTAACTCACTTCACGCGTTTGATAACTCGCTTCACGCGTTTGGTAACTAAAAATTGGTAACTTGGAAATTTTCAAGACTGACATGACCCTGATTTCAGGTTTTCTCGTTGGCGGAAAATTTAATTGACGAATCCTAACGCATCGCGTTTTGCCTTCCACACAATTTTTCCGAATCTAAGGTAATTAATACGCACGTTGTCAGTAGAGCTGCACTGTGAGATCCCCGATCGATCCTAGGGGGGGTACAGGCACGTTTGCCTGGGGGGTTATGGGCGCACTGACCCGCTACTGAAACAAGCCCTTTTATCCCAATGGTCTAGTGGTTGGGATTCTGAGATGGTATCAGAGCGGTCTCGGGTTCGAATCCCGGTGTATGCACATGTAGGCCGTTGCCACTGTGCTCAGTCCTGGGCCTCCCAGTGTGGGGGGGTGTCAGTAGAGCTGCACTGTGAGATCCCCGATCGATCCTAGGGGGGGTTACAGGCACGTTTGCCAGGGGGGTTATGGGCGCACTGACCCGCTACTGAAACAAGCCCTTTTATCCCAATGGTCTAGTGGTTGGGATTCTGAGACACGTAGCTTGTTGTTGTGCTTATTACGACATTCGATAAGTTTAACAGCGCACTTCTATAACATTATGATTGTTTACGAGGCAAAAAAATACCAAACCCGTTCGGTTGGCATGCGATCCCAAAAGAATCAACCCTGAACATCTCGCGACACAACTTTCAGGGTGTATTTGTACGAATCTAGCAGGAGATCAGCGAGGAGCGTGTGAATCAAGAAAACAGGAAATGAGAATGACTAAGTGAAAGTTGGGTACAAAAGGCAAACCCTAGGCAACTGTACCCCATATGTGCTACCCCACTATAGCCTACAGTAGCTATGTCATATAACTCTGACACACCCCCATAGGCAAAGTGGGGGAGAACAAGGGGTCACAAGACCAGTCAAGCAAAGCAAAGCAAGCTCAGGGTGGATCACAAAGTCACCACACATTCCGAGCACAAGTTCAAGGCCACAAGGCCAGTTCACATGCAGGATTACATATATATATAAGGCTAGACAAGCAAGAGCAGGAGTATATATATATGCAACAGTACAAACAAGGTCAAGAGGTTAGCAAGTGAGGCAAGGTAGGTACAAGAACCAGCTGAGTACAGAAGCGCTGATGATCACAAGGCGCAAGTGCCTTGGTGAAGATATCAGCAGTGTTGGCCTCAGAGGCCACGTACGCAAGTCGCAGCTGACCACGCTGCTGTAGCTCACGAGCAAGGAAGTAGCGAAGAGCAATGTGCTTCGTTCTGTGCTCCAGTCTCTGCTCTCGACACAAGGCCAGCATGGCCTTGTTGTCTACGTAGAGCACTGGAGGAGAACGAGGCGGCTCTCCGAGGTCAGTCAGCAGGTAGGTGAGCCAGCGAAGCTCCTGTGCAGCCATGGCCCCGGCGTAGATCTCAGCCTCACAACTGGAGCCGAGAACAGAAGACGAACGAGTAGCCCGCCACGAAACAGAGCCGGAACCAAGGCTGAAGGTGTAACCCTGTGACGACCGCTGCGTAGCCTGGTCGTCAGCCCAAGAAGCGTCTGCGTGTCCAGTGAGGACCACTGGACTCTGCCCTCCAAGCACAAGCCCCATGCCCGACGTACTGCACAAGTAGCGCAACACCCTCTTCGCTGCAGCCATGTGCTCCGGTCTGTGTCTCCCAGGAGCAACATAGCGTGCAAGAATGCTAAGAGAGTATGCAAGGTCAGGTCGTGTGCAGGTCATCAGGTACATGAGGCAGCCAACAAGCTCTGGGTACGGGCCACTCGACTCTACGGACTCATCCGAAGGCAGAGCTGAGAGCGAGTGGCGAGTAGGCAGAGGAGTGGCCTGAGGCGAGGAGTACGTGAAGCCGAAGCGCTGAAGGACCTGCTGCACCATGTGTGACTGAGTCAGGGTAATGGTGCGGCGTGCTCTGTCCCGGGTGATCTGCAAGCCAAGGTAGCTGCGCAGTTCACCCAGGTCTGTGCACGTGTGTCTCTTCTGCAGCTCGGACTTCACGTGGGCGAGTCCAACAGTGTCAGCTGTGGCAAAGACCAAGTCGTCGACGTACACGAGGATGTAGAACGGCTGCAAAGAAGTGTCGGTGCGCAGAAACAGCAACGGGTCGGCAGTAGAGGGAGCAAACCCAAGAGCCGCAAGTGTAGTCCTCAGTGTGTCGTGCCACTCACGCGGTGCCTGGCGAAGACCGTAGACTGGCCGCCGGAGGCTCCACTGGGTGCCAGGAGGAAAAGACCCAGCGAAGCCAGGTGGGCGACGCAGCCAGATCTCCTCGTGCAGGCTGCCCTGCAAGAAAGCAGTGCTGAAGTCAAGAGAGTGCAGCTCGTTGTCGCGGTGAGCAGCTATGTGCAGCAGTACCCGAAGAGTGGTCATCTTCGGGGTGGGAGAGAAGGTCTGAAAGTAGTCAACTCCCTGCCGCTGACTGAAGCCACGAGCCACGTAACGCGCCTTGAAGACAGGCGGAGAACCCGGCGGCCGCTTCACCCTGAAAATCCACATGCCACTGACGATGTTCGCCCCAGGCGGGGGAACCTCGTCAACGTAGGTGCCTGTGGACTTCCAGGAAGCCATCTCTGCGTCCATAGCTGCCTGCCACTGAGAGGAGTAGGGACCCTCTATCGCCTCCGCGTAAGAGCGCGGAGTCGGGATGTCAAGTGCATCCGGGTCTCCCTCAGGGGTAAGCAGTACGGACACGAGATGAGGTGAAGCAGCAGCCAAACACTGGAACTCCTCCTGCCTGTCCTCAAGGACGTCCGTGCCAAGGGCACACTCACCCCCGACGGACGGAGGACAGACAGACTCAGACTCAGCAACAAGACTAGCAGCGTAGTCTAGACGACAGCGAGCAGCAAAGTCGACGAGCTCAGTAACTAGGGCAGACGCAGCAGTGGACTCAAAGGAAGGGTCAGTGACAACAGTAGCAAGGAGACGCGTGACAGTAGGACTGGCAGCACGAAGAGAGTCCGACTCCGGGTCAGGAAGAGCAGGAAGAGAGGACTCAGGAGGAGAAGGCAAAGGGGCACGCAGAGGAGCAGTGGACGGACGCAGAGACATCCGGTGCGTGCCAGGGACAGGAGGAGGACGCTGACGCGAACCACGAGCACTGGTGCGAGCAGCACGGACAGGCGACGCAGGGCGAGACGCAGGCTCACGACGCTCAGCAAGACCTCCAGTAGGACCAGTGTAGGGAGAAGGAGCGGGCAGTGGGGAGGCCGGCTGTAACTGTAACTGTGACGGGACAGGCTGTGGACACGCTAAGGGAGGAGGAGGACCAGTAGAAGGCGGGAGACCAAGAACCTGCTGAAGGAGCGGAACGAAGTACGGCCGAGGCCGCGCGGCGACTCCAGACACAGCAGGGACAGCACCAGTACCCCCAGCGGCAGCACCAGCGCCAGCAGCACCTCCAGCTCCAGTACCTCCAGCAGCACCAGTAGCACCCCCAGCAGGACCGCCTCCAGGACCGACAGCAGTAGCCTCAGCGCCAACACCCTCAGCAGCTCCAGCTCCAGTCGTACCCGCAGGCCCAGCAGCTCCAGTACTCCCAGTACGAGCACCTCCGGGACCCGCGGCACCAGCACCCTCAGCAGCCGAAGAACCTCCAGCTCCAGCAGCACGCCTCCAGCGCCGGGCAAACCACTCGCGCAGCTCCTGTGGAGAGAGTGGCTCCCGCCGAGACGAAGCACCCGGAGAACCTCCAGGCTCAGCACCGCCAGACGCCACACGAGCAGGCCCAGCTCCCTCAGGCTCCGCACCCCCAGGCTCAGCACCTCCAGGCGTAGCACCCCCAGGCGTAGCACTCCCAGGCTCAGCACCCCCAGGCTCAGCACCCCCAGTAGTAGCACCCCCAGGCTCAGCACCCTCAGGCTCAGCACCCCCATTAGTAGCACCCACACGCTCAGCACCCCCAGAGTCAGCACCCCCAGGCTCAGCACCCTCAGCAGCACCAGAGTCACCAGTAACCTCGACAGGCTCGACTGCGTCTACCTGGGACACACCTGAAGGGGCAGGACCCTGAGGGGGGAGGGGGTCTACCGGGGGGGGACCTGGGACAAGGAAGAGCGGTGGCGGGGGGAGGGACGGAGTGCGGTAGGGGAAGAGGCGGTAGTAGGGGACCGACTCGTCAAATGTGACGTCCTGGGAGGACAGGACACGGCGAGAGGTGGGGTGGTAGAACTGCCACCCTGGCGCGTCAGGGGGGAAGCCAAGGAAGACGCAAGGAGCAGCACGAGGGGACAGCTTGTCCGCAGACAAGTCGCGGACAAACGCCCGAGATCCCCAGACACGGAACGCAGACGCATCGCCAACCTTCCCCGTCCACAGCAAAGCTGGGGAGGTCTCCGGCATGGAGACCCTGGGGTGAAGGTTGATCTGATGCGCCGCGTACCGAACCGCAAACGGCCACAGAAAATGGGGGGCAGCCGCATGCATCATGGACGTATGGGCGACGTCCATGACCATGCCAATGCGGCGCTCAGCAATCCCATTTTGCTGTGGAGAGTCCGGAAGCGTGAAGGTCTGGCGGATGCCTCGTGCACGACAGTAGGCTCGCAGAAGGCCAGAGGAGAACTCTCCACCTCTGTTAGAGTGCAGACGCTGAACAGGAAAGTCCGAGCCGAAGCTCTGCCTGAGCTGGAGACGAGCTGCGCGGATCCAGTCGATCAACACCTCAGTGACATCACCCTTGCTGCGCAAGGGGAAGACTGTGGTGTAACGCGAGTAGTCGTCAACCACCAGCAGGAAGTAGCGCTCGTAACCCTGTCCACGGACGCGGGCCGGGCCCCACACGTCCATGTGAAGCGTCTGCAGCGGGGCCTCTGTCGGAGGAAACTGGGAGGAGTGAGGGGCAGCCCGCTGCCGCCCCTCGACACAGGGGACGCAGGTAGGGCCAGGCCCCGGAGGAAGGGGAGGGAGGGACCGGGGAAGACCAGAGACAAGGACACGGGAGGCCATGCTTCGGAGACGAAGCAGGGAGGGGTGACCAAGGCGGTGGTGCCAGAGGAGAGTCTCGTGAGATAGGAGGCGACACGAACAGGGGGCAGACTCAGGACCAGACCTGGACGCTGCAGCAAACACCTGACCCGACGCAGCTACCTGACCAGACGTAGTGACTAGAGGAGACGCAGTGGTCAGGGTGTACAGGCTCGACCCCGGCCGACGGGTAAACGTGGCCAGGTGTCGGCCTGTCCGAGCGTCCGTGCAGTGGGTCACCTGCCGACTCGCAGGAGTGAACTGGTGAACCCCCGCATCCTGTAGGTCAGCACCACTCACCAAGTTCGTAGAGAACGAGGGAAGGTAAAGACCAGACAGGGTGCCAGAGGGGGCAGCCGGACACGGGAGGACAGTGGAGAAGTGAGCAAGGACAAGACCCCCAGAGGGGTCTGCCAGAGAGACTGCAACTGGCCGGCTAAGCGGCGTGAGTGTGGTGCGGTCTCGAAAGAAGGAGCGAGAAGCCCCCGAGTCAAGGGTGAAGGTGTGGGAGGCCGAAGCCGACGCAGAACCTGAGAGAGCAGACTCACCAGCACCTGAGGGAGCAGACGCACCTAGAGCAGCAGCCTCGCTAGCACGTAGAGCAGCAACCTCACCAGTACCTAGAGCAGCAGTCTCAATGCCCGGGTCGGGCGGAAAACACCGGTAACAGTCACCCTCATCACTAATAGTCACAGTATACATGGCAGCAAGAATAGCATCAAAGTCAAGGTCAAAGACAGCCACACCCGCCCTAGACAGCTCACCCCAGCGGGGGATCTCAGTGGCCTCAGGGAACTGGTGACGCCAAGCGTCCGTCAGGCGGCCAAAGCAGCGCTGGGTGGAGTGCGCACCCCCGCACTGCTCACCCGCGCGGTCGCCGGTGCGGAGGACGTAGGTGCACGGACCAGTACCCCCACCCCTCTGGCGTGCAGTGTACCACTCACGGAGCTGCTGAGGGGAGGGGATGTCACGAGTGCGCTGCTGCTGCTGCTGCTGCTGCTGGCGCTGACCACCACCGGAGCCGACCCTCTGCGCAGCGCCACCCCGACCAGCTCCACCTCCTCCGTCGCCTCCTCCTCCACCGCCGCCACCTCCGCTCCCTCCGCCACTGCCGCTGCCGCCTCCGCCTCCACTGCCGCCACCGACACCTCCACCCCCGCCACCACCCCCACCGCCACCCCCACCTCCTCCACCGCCTCCATTGCCGCCTCCACCGCCCCCGCTAGCTCCTCCAGCGCCCCTGCCCCCCTTGCCCTTGCCCTTGAACCCTCGACTTCGCACAACAACCAACTCCATTCTGCGAGTCGAGATTCAAAATCCAACCACTTCCACATCCCCAACCACACACCAACCCTCTCAACCTCCCAAACCCAACCTCCCCCCTTTCTCTTGTTTAACATCTCATGAGGACCTTAAACCGCTGTCTTTCACTCAATCCCGCATGTCTCTTCTTGAATTTCGTCCAACTCTGGTCAAGCTCGAACTGTACTAGCTTTGGTATTTTCTTGCCATGGCAACCTTCACTCTCTAAAGTTCAAGGGCGGAACCTGTCCGGAAAAAAGTTTCCCCTGCCCGCTCCCGCGATTTTTCGCGTATTTCGAGACTGGAACACTAGCGAATAGCGTATATACGCTTTCGTATAATACGCTAGCGTATGATACAGACAACACGTATCTGCCAACTTAGCCCCACAGGGACCGAGTACGAGTTGTGCACAACTTGTCAGTTGTGCGCAACAAAAACTAGGTCCCTGCACTTCTCGAAATCTAGGCGGATGCGCCTGGCCGTGTGGACTGCGTCCCACATGGCCCAGTTCCTCTCACAAGCCGCCGCGAAAACCAGCTGCGAGCACATACAGCAGGCAAGTGCCGCAAGGTCATGGCAGTTTGCTTCTCCTCCTTCAGTGCCGCACGATCGGCAATGGCCTGAGGCATCCTAAAGCTTTCCTGCAGGTTCAGAAACGCTAAGAGTCCCCCCTGCAGTGCAAACGATGCACGACGCTCCACGCCGTCCTTCTGGGTGATGGTCAAGTGGTCGTGGTGTGTACTCGATGTCTGTTTGGAAGATCCCTTATTCCTGCTTGGCAGGATTCAAAATCCTGCCAACCATGTGCATGGGCACACCAGGGCTTCATCCCACCTCTCCTTCACAATCCGTCTGATGTCCCCCACCTCCCTCCTCGTCAAGATCCCATCCGCGTGCTCGTCGAGGATGTTATGCACATCCTCGGTGAGTTGCAGCATGGTGTCGTAGACGCGCCCCATCATTCCCTTTGCTGTAGCATCCGCTTCCCGCATCATGACAAACGGGACCTTCATGACGTTCGTGAAGAACTCTGCGAGCTTCCACCAAGGCTCGTCCATGACTTGCACACGGAATGCCTCTGCGCTCACTCTCCTTGCGCCTGCTGCCCAACCCCTCCACCCCTCACTTAGAACCACCTGCAGGAGGGAAAGGTGGGAAATGGCGATGAAGTGCCGAAACGGATTCCCGCGGGTTTCAACACATGCTTCCATTCCCCGCCATTGACCTGAGGGATGCGCAAATACCCGCGCATGAAGTGGCGGTTCCTCACGAGATTGATGATCTCGGCCGCCCGGGTGATGATGTCCTTCACCCACGACATTTTCCCAATGTCCTCCAGCATTAGATAGAGGACATGGGTCGCACAAAGTACGTGCTCGAGTGCGGGTATTCCGCCATGAGCTCACCGCATGCCACAGCTTAATTCGAGCCACCATCCATGCAAAGGCGACCACGTTCTCCGCCCCGACCTTCTTGATGATCGAAAACAGAAGCGCCGCGATGTAGCCGCCCGTTTTCTTTTCCATTGGATGTCCCTTTGTTTCCCTCGTCAAACTTCGAGAACCTTGTCACTCAAATCTCAAACACCATCTCTTCCCCCACCCCCAACCGCATTCCACCCCGCTCAACCTCCCTAACCCAACCTCTCCCCGTTTTACAATTTCCTCTCACCTTCAGGTTCCTAGTAGTTACGCATTTCCGCAGTTGAGATCTCATTCTGGCCGACGACTCTCACTGCGACTGCTGAACAACGATCTTATTTACATAGCTTCGCGTTAATTTTGTTTACACATCTAAGAATAAAAACCGTTTATCTAACTGTAGGGCATGTCCACCTCCCCCTCTCTCCTTTACGAATTCTTATATCTGCCCGTTGAAACAAACTCCCAGCACACCAGGTACAGCGTATTTTGACGTATTTTCGTAGTGGACATGCAGAATATTGCGTACATACGCCAGCGATTTATTCGTTGGCGTATGATACGCGAAACACGTATCTGCCAGCATAGGTTACGAGTTGTGCCGAGATAGTAAAACAGGTTAGGAACCAAGCCAAAATAACGAATTACTACAACAAGAGGGAGGAACACGGCGTGGTGAAGCGATGCAGACAGCAGAGGTGGGAAGGAGTGGGCGTGCTGAGTGCATGGGCAGAGGAGGAGTGCCAGCAGTGATGCGCACATGGCATGCAGCACCCAGTGGACAGAGCAGCACGCAGGTGGAGCAAACCCAGTGCGCCTCTTACATGTACTGGAGGTTCGCGAGCGCAGAAATGCTGTCAGGAATGGAGCCGTTGAGAGAGTTAGTGTTGAGACTTCTGTGTGGGTGATTGAGTTGTAGGTGACGAGATGAGAGGCTCAAATCCTTGTTTACAGACTTTGGCCGGCTGGAACTTACTACTAGGAATGATGAGCTCGGAAGGCCTATAGCAAGGCAAGCAAATGCAAAGGACTGACAAAGACTGTACAGATTAAGATTGCGTAGTGACAGATATGAGTTCTGCTGTGGTAGTAAAACAGGTGTACTGGGTTTTGAGGTTTAGGAACGAAGGTTTAAGAATGAATTACTACAACAAGATGGAGGAACACTGCGTGGTGAAGTGATGCAGACATCAGAGGTGGGAAGGAAGGACTGGGCGTGCAGAGAGCATGGGCAGTGGAGGAGTGCCAGCAGTGATGCGCACATGGCATGCAGCACCCAGTGGACAGAGCAGCACGCAGGTGGAGCAAACCCAGTGTGCCTCTTACAGGAAATAGAGGTTCGTGAGCGCAGAGATTCTGTCGGGAATGGAGCCCGTGAGAGAATTAGTGTTGAGATCCCTGTATGGGGTGAGTGAGTTGGAGGTGACAAGACGAGAGGCTAAAATTTCTGTCCACAGAGGGTGGCTGGAACTCAAAAGGCATAATTAGTTCGGGAGGGCCAGAGCGAGGACGAAGGGGACTGCAATTCTGAAGGCTGAGATAATATAGTGGCAGCTGTGAGCTCTGCTGAAGGAATGAAGCAACCAGATGGTTGGTGCAGCACGGACAATCGAGGAGTGGCAAAGCGATGCAGACAGCAGTGGGGGGGAGGACTGAGCATGCTTAGAGAATGGGCAGTGGAGGAGTGCCAGCAGTGATGCGCACATGGCATGCAGCACCCAGTGGACAGAGCAGCACGCAGGTGGAGCAAACCCAGAGTGCCTCTTACAGGTATTGGAGTTTCGTGAGCGCAGAGATGCTGTCGGGAATGGAGCCCGTGAAGGAGTTATAGTTGAGATTCCTGTGTGGGTGAGTCAGCTCGACGTGACGAGACGAGAGGCTCAAATCCTTGTTTACGGACTTTGGCCGGCTGGAACTTGCTACTAGGATTGATGAGCTCGGAAGGCCTATAGCAAGGCAAGCAAATGCAGAGGACTGAAAAAGACTGTACAGATTAAGATTGCCTAGTGGTAGATATGAGCTCTGCCGTGGTAGTAAAAAAGGTGTACTGGGTTTTGAGGTTTAGGAACCAAGGCATAAGAACGAATTACTACAACAAGAGGGAGGAACACGGCGTGGTGAAGCGATGCAGACAGCAGAGGTGGGAAGGAGTGGGCGTGCAGAGTGCATGGGCAGAGGAGGAGTGCCAGCAGTGATGCGCACATGGCATGCAGCACCCAGTGGACAGAGCAGCACGCAGGTGGAGCAAACCCAGTGTGCCTCTTACAGGTATACGAGGTTCGCGAGCGCAGAGATGCTGTTGGGAATGGAGCCGTTGAGAGAGTTATAGTTGAGATCCCTGTATGGGGTGAGTGAGTTGGACGGGAATGTAGCCTTTGAGACGAGAGGCTCAAATTTCTGTCCACAGAGGGTGGCTGGAACTCACGAGGCATAATTAGTTCGGGAGGGCCAGAGCGAGGACAAAGGGGACTGCAATCCTGAAGGCTGAGATAATTTAGTGGCAGCTGTGAGCTCTGCTGAAGGAATGAAGCAACCAGATGGTTGGTGCAGCACGGACAATCGAGGAGTGGCAAACTGATGCAGACAGCAGTGGGGGGGAGGAGTGGGCATGCTTAGAGAATGGGTAGTGGAGGAGTGCCAGCAGTGATGCGCACATGGCATGCAGCACCCAGTGGACAGAGCAGCACGCAGGTGGAGCAAACCCAGTGCGCCTCTTTCAGGTATTTAAGGTTCGCGAGCGCAGAGATGCTGTCGGGAATGGAGCCCGTGAGCGAAATAGTGCTGAGATACCTGTATGGGGGTGAGTGAGTTAGACGAGAGGCTCTAATCCTTGTTTACGGACTTTGGCCGGCTCGAACTTACTACTAGGATTGATGAGCTCGAAAGGCCTATAGCAAGGCAAGCAAATGCAGAGGACTGACAAAGACTGTACAGATTAAGATTGCGTAGTGACAGATATGAGCTCTGCCGTGGTAGTAAAACAGGTGTACTGGGTTTTGAGGTTTAGGAACCAAGGCATAAGAACGAATTACTACAACAAGAGGGAGGAACACGGCGTGGTGAAGCGATGCAGACAGCAGAGGTGGGAAGGAGTGGGAGTGCAGAGTGCATGGGCAGAGGAGGAGTGCCAGCAGTGAAGCGCACATGGCATGCATCACCCAGTGGACAGAGCAGCACGCAGGTGGAGCAAACCCAGTGCGCCTCTTACAGCACTTTGAGTGCCGTGAGCGCAGAGATGCTGTCGGGAATGGAGCCGTTGAGAGAGTTCGAGTAGAGATTCCTGTGTGGGTGAGTGAGTTGGACGTGACGAGACGAGAGGCTCAAATCCTTGTTTACGGACTTTGGCCGGCTGGAATTTACTACTAGGATTGATGAGCTCGGAAGGCCTATAGCAAGGCAAGCAAATGCAGAGGACTGAAAAAGACTGTACAGATAAAGATTGCGTAGTGACAGATATGAGTTCTGCCGAGGTAGTAAAACAGGTGTACTGGGTTTTGAGGTTTAGGAACCAAGACATAAGAACGAATTACTACAACAAGAGGGAGGAACACGGCGTGGTGAAGCGATGCAGACAGCAGAGGTGGGAAGGAGTGGGCGTGCAGAGTGCATGGGCAGAGGAGGAGTGCCAGCAGTGATGCGCACATGGCATGCAGCACCCAGTGGACAGAGCAGCACGCAGGTGGAGCACACCCAGTGTGCCTCTTACAGGTATGTGAGTGCCGTGAGTGCGGAGATGCTGTCGGGAATGGAGCCCGTGAGAGAGTTGATGTTGAGATTCCTGTGTGGGTGAGTGAGTTGGACGTGACGAGACGAGAGGCGCAAATCCTTGTTTACGAACTTTGGCCGGCTGGAACTTACTACTGGGATTGATGAGCTCGGAAGGCCTATAGCAAGGCAAGCAAATGCAGAGGACTGAAAAAGACTGTACAGATTAAGATTGCGTAGTGACAGATATGAGTTCTGCCGTGGTAGTAAAACAGGTGTACTGGGTTTTGAGGTTTAGGAACCAAGGCATAAGAACGAATTACTACAACAAGAGGGAGGAACACGGCGTGGTGAAGCGATGCAGACAGCAGAGGTGGGAAGGAGTGGGCGTGCAGAGTGCATGGGCAGAGGAGGAGTGCCAGCAGTGATGCGCACATGGCATGCAGCACCCAGTGGACAGAGCAGCACGCAGGTGGAGCAAACCTAGTGTGCCTCTTACAGGTATACGAGGTTCACGAGCGCAGAGATGCTGTTGGGAATGGAGCCGTTGAGAGAGTTATAGTTGAGATCCCTGTATGGGGTGAGTGAGTTGGACGGGAATGTAGCCTTTGAGACGAGAGGCTCAAATTTCTGTCCACAGAGGGTGGCTGGAACTCACGAGGCATAATTAGTTCGGGAGGGCCAGAGCGAGGACAAAGGGGACTGCAATTCTGAAGGCTGAGATAATTTAGTGGCAGCTGTGAGCTCTGCTGAAGGAATGAAGCAACCAGATGGTTGGTGCAGCACGGACAATCGAGGAGTGGCAAACTGATGCAGACAGCAGTGGGGGAGAGGAGTGGGCATGCTTAGAGAATGGGTAGTGGAGGAGTGCCAGCAGTGATGCGCACATGGCATGCAGCACCCAGTGGACAGAGCAGCACGCAGGTGGAGCAAACCCAGTGCGCCTCTTACAGGTATTTAAGGTTCGCGAGCGCAGAGATGCTGTCGGGAATGGAGCCCGTGAGCGAAATAGTGCTGAGATACCTGTATGGGGGTGAGTGAGTTAGACGAGAGGCTCTAATCCTTGTTTACGGACTTTGGCCGGCTCGAACTTGCTACTAGGATTGATGAGCTCGAAAGGCCTATAGCAAGGCAAGCAAATGCAGAGGACTGACAAAGTCTGTACAGATTAAGATTGCGTAGTGACAGATATGAGCTCTGCCGTGGTAGTAAAACAGGTGTACTGGGTTTTGAGGTTTAGGAACCAAGGCATAAGAACGAATTACTACAACAAGAGGGAGGAACACGGCGTGGTGAAGCGATGCAGACAGCAGAGGTGGGAAGGAGTGCGAGTGCAGAGTGCATGGGCAGAGGAGGAGTGCCAGCAGTGATGCGCACATGGCATGCAGCACCCAGTGGACAGAGCAGCACGCAGGTGGAGCAAACCTAGTGTGCCTCTTACAGGTATTTGAGGTTCGTGAGCGCAGAGATGCTGTCGGGAATGGAGCCCGTGAGAGAATTAGTGCTGAGATCCCTGTGTGGGTGAGTGAGTTAGACGAGAGGCTCAAATCCTTGTTTACGGACTTTGGCCGGCTGGAACTTACTACTAGGATTGATGAGCTCGGAAGGCCTATAGCAAGGCAAGCAAATGCAGAGGACTGAAAAAGACTGTACAGATTAAGATTGCGTAGTGACAGATATGAGTTCTGCCGTGGTAGTAAAACAGGTGTACTGGGTTTTGAGGTTTAGGAACCAAGGCATAAGAACGAATTACTACAACAAGAGGGAGGAACACGGCGTGGTGAAGCGATGCAGACAGCAGAGGTGGGAAGGAGTGGGAGTGCAGAGTGCATGGGCAGAGGAGGAGTGCCAGCAGTGATGCGCACATGGCATGCAGCACCCAGTGGACAGAACAGCACGCAGGTGGAGCAAATCCAGTGCGCCTCTTACAGAGATGCAAGGGCCGTGAGCGCAGAGATGCTGTCGGGAATGGAGCCGTTGAGAGAGTTCGAGTGGAGATTCCTGTGTGGGTGAGTGAGTTGGACGTGACGAGACGAGAGGCTCAAATCCTTGTTTACGGACTTTGGCCGGCTGGAACTTACTACTAGGATTGATGAGCTCGGAAGGCCTATAGCAAGGCAAGCAAATGCAGAGGACTGACAAAGACTGTACAGATTAAGATTGCGTAGTGACAGATATGAGCTCTGCCGTGGTAGTAAAACAGGTGTACTGGGTTTTGAGGTTTAGGAACCAACGCATAAGAACAAATTACTACAACAAGAGGGAGGAACACGGCGTGGTGAAGCGATGCAGACAGCAGAGGTGGGAAGGAGTGGGCGTGCAAAGTTCATGGGCAGTGGAGGAGTGCCAGCAGTGATGCGCACATGGCATGCAGCACCCAGTGGACAGAGCAGCACGCAGGTGGAGCAAACCCAGTGCGCCTCTTACAGCCCTGTGAGGTTCGTGAGCGCAGAGATGCTGTCGGGAGTGGAGCCCGTGAGAGAAGTAGTGCCGAGATCCCTGTATGGGTGAGTGAGTTAGATGAGAGGCTCAATTCCTTGTTTACGGACTTTGGCCGGCTGGAACTTACTACTAGGATTGATGAGCTCGGAAGGCCTATTAGGGATGAGCAAGGTGGCGAACACCTGTTCGGTTCGCCTCGAACGTGTTCAAGGCGAACCGAACAGGTTATGTTTTTCAGCTTAAATCGTTCGCCCGAACGTGTTCGAGCTTTGCCCGAACACGTTCGTGTTCGTGGCGCTACTGCAGAACGCCCCGTGGCGAACACGAACGTGTTCGAGGTTCTCACGAACACGCCTCCACAGGCGAACAGCGAACACCTGTTTTTGCCTAAACTGTTCGCCGAACCGAATACTGTTCGGTTCGGCAAAAGAGGGTGTCCGAGATGGGGCGAACACAAACATGTTCGTGTTCGCCCTTTTCTCATCCCTAAGGCCTATAGCAGGGCAAGAAAATGCAGAGGACTGACAAAGACTGTACAGATTAAGATTGCGTAGTGACAGATATGAGCTCTGCCGTGGTAGTAAAACAGGTGTACTGGGTTTTGAGGTTTAGGAACCAAGGCATAAGAACGAATTACTACAACAAGAGGGAGGAACACGGCGTGGTGAAGCGATGCAGACAGCAGAGGTGGGAAGGAGTGGGCGTGCAGAGTGCATGGGCAGAGGAGGAGTGCCAGCACTGATGCGCACATGGCATGCAGCACCCAGTGGACAGAGCAGCACGCAGGTGGAGCACACCCAGTGTGCCTCTTACAGGTATGTGAGTGCCGTGAGTGCGGAGATGCTGTCGGGAATGGAGCCCGTGAGAGAGTTAGTGTTGAGATTCCTGTGTGGGTGAGTGAGTTGGACGTGACGAGACGAGAGGCTCAAATCCTTGTTTACGGACTTTGGCCGGCTGGAACTTGCTACTACGATTGATGAGCTCGGAAGGCCTATAGCAAGGCAAGCAAATGCAGAGGACTGACAAAGACTTTACAGATTAAGATTGCGTAGTGACAGTTATGAGTTCTGCCGTCGTAGTACAACAGGTGTAATGGGTTTTGAGGTTTAGGAACCAAGGCATAAGAACGAATTACTACAACAAGAGGGAGGAACACGGCGTGGTGCAGCGATGCAGACAGCAGAGGTGGGAAGGAGTGGGCGTGCAGAGTGCATGGGCAGAGGAGGAGTGCCAGCAGTGATGCGCACATGGCATGCAGCACCCAGTGGACAGAGCAGCACGCAGGTGGAGCACACCCAGTGTGCCTCTTACAGGTATGTGAGTGCCGTGAGTGCGGAGATGCTGTCGGGAATGGAGCCCGTGAGAGAGTTGATGTTGAGATTCCTGTGTGGGTGAGTGAGTTGGACGTGACGAGACGAGAGGCTCAAATCCTTGTTTACGGACTTTGGCCGGCTAGAACTTACTACTGGGATTGATAAGCTCGGAAGGCCTATAGCAAGGCAAGCAAATGCAGAGGACTGAAAAAGACTGTACAGATTAAGATTGCGTAGTGACAGATATGAGTTCTGCCGTGGTAGTAAAACAGGTGTGCTGGGTTTTGAGGTTTAGGAACCAAGGCATAAGAACGAATTACTACAACAAGAGGGAGGAACACGGCGTGGTGAAGCGATGCAGACAGCAGAGGTGGGAAGGAGTGGGAGTGCAGAGTGCATGGGCAGAGGAGGAGTGCCAGCAGTGATGCGCACATGGCATGCAGCACCCAGTGGACAGAGCAGCATGCAGGTGGAGCAAATCCAGTGCGCCTCTTACAGAGATGCAAGTGCTGTGAGCGCAGAGATGCTGTCGGGAATGGAGCCATTGAGAGAGTTCCAGTGGAGATTCCTGTGTGGGTGAGTGAGTTGGACGTGACGAGACGAGAGGCTCAAATCCTTTTTTACGGACTTTGGCCGGCTGGAACTTACTACTAGGATTGATGAGCTCGGAAGGCCTATAGCAAGGCAAGCAAATGCAGAGGACTGAGAAAGACTGTACAGATTAAGATTGCGTAGTGACAGATATGAGCTCTGCCGTGGTAGTAAAACAGGTGTACTGGGTTTTGAGGTTTAGGAACCAAGGCATAAGAACGAATTACTACAACAAGAGGGAGGAACACGGCGTGGTGCAGCGATGCAGACATCAGAGGTGGGAAGGAGTGGGCGTGCAGAGTGCATGGGCAGAGGAGGAGTGCCAGCAGTGATGCGCACATGGCATGCAGCACCCAGTGGACAGAGCAGCACGCAGGTGGAGCACACCCAGTGTGCCTCTTACAGGTATGTGAGTGCCGTGAGTGCGGAGATGCTGTCGGGAATGGAGCCCGTGAGAGAGTTGATGTTGAGATTCCTGTGTGGGTGAGTGAGTTGGACGTGACGAGACGAGAGGCGCAAATCCTTGTTTACGAACTTTGGCCGGCTGGAACTTACTACTGGGATTGATGAGCTCGGAAGGCCTATAGCAAGGCAAGCAAATGCAGAGGACTGAAAAAGACTGTACAGATTAAGATTGCGTAGTGACAGATATGAGTTCTGCCGTGGTAGTAAAACAGGTGTACTGGGTTTTGAGGTTTAGGAACCAAGGCATAAGAACGAATTACTACAACAAGAGGGAGGAACACGGCGTGGTGAAGCGATGCAGACAGCAGAGGTGGGAAGGAGTGGGAGTGCAGAGTGCATGGGCAGAGGAGGAGTGCCAGCAGTGATGCGCACATGGCATGCAGCACCCAGTGGACAGAGCAGCACGCAGGTGGAGCAAATCCAGTGCGCCTCTTACAGAGATGCAAGTGCCGTGAGCGCAGAGATGCTGTCGGGAATGGAGCCGTTGAGATAGACCGCGTTGAGACTCCTGTGTGGGTGAGTGAGTTGGACGTGACGAGACGAGAGGCTCAAATCTTTTTTTACGGACTTTGGCCGGCTGGAACTTACTACTAGGATTGATGAGCTCGGAAGGCCTATAGCAAGGCAAGCAAATGCAGAGGACTGACAAAGACTGTACAGATTAAGATTGTGTAGTGACAGTTATGAGTTCTGCCGTGGTAGTAAAACAGGTACTGGGTTTTCAGGTTTAGGAACCAAGGCATAAGAACGAATTACTACAACAAGAGGGAGGAACACGGCGTGGTGAAGCGATGCAGACAGCAGAGGTGGGAAGGAGTGGGCGTGCTGAGTGCATGGCAGTGGAGGAGTGCCAGCAGTGATGCGCACATGGCATGCAGCACCCAGCGGACAGAGCAGCACGCAGGTGGAGCAAACCCAGTGTGCCTCTTACAGGTGTGTGAGTGCCGTGAGCGCAGAGATGCTGTCGAGAATGGAGCCCGTGAGAGAATTAGTGTTGAGATCCCTATGTGTGCTTAAGTGCGGATCTAGCATTTCGCCGTTGCACGCTGGCACTAGATGGATGAAGCAGGGCGGGACTGGCTTGGGAGGTGGGGGGAGGGGATGTGCAACGATTTGAATTTTACTCTATATTGAATTTCCCCCTGGGCGAACACGAACATGTTCGCCACGAACATGTTCGTGTTCGCCTGTTGCAGCAATTCGTTTGCCTCCTAGGGCGAACGGCGAACACCTATTTTCACTCAAGTCGTTCGCCGAACCGAACACTGTTCGGTTCGGCAGAAGGCCATGTTCGCCAGGGGGCGAACACGAACATGTTCGAGTTCGCCCCCTGCTCATGCCTAGTGTGTGTGATGAGTTGGACGTGACGAAACGAGAGGCTCAAATCCTTGTTTACGGACTTTGGCCCTTGTGCATAAGCGGGAGGAGTACTGTACAGGTTGAAATTATGTAGTGGCAGTTGGGAATTCTGCCGAAGCAAGAAACATGTGGATTTAGGGTTTCGCGGTTTAGGGACAAAAGGCATGAATTTGAAGTGGCAAAGTGATGATGGGATGGATGCGGTGCGTCCTGGGGCAATGTTAGCAGCGGCAATGGGGAATAGAAGGATAGAAGGAAGGTGGGGGAAATGTATGTGATAGCCGATGGAAGTGGCTGGCTGGTAGGCACCAGATGATGCAAGGATGGCAGCAGGAAGCGCATATTCCATTTTTTACAATAACAGCGCGCCATGTACTCACAACGCCTTAATCATGCCTTTAGCGTCACAACTGATTCCTTCCGCAGTGCTGCACTTGACTCCCACCGCCCATCCCTGTAACCTCGTTCCCCATGCCGTCTGGCTGTCTTTGAGAAACGCGGCTGACGCGTTGGGGAGAAGAGAGGGCAAAAGAGAAGACGCGGAATTCAATGACAGCCTCCCCTCGACTTCTGACCCGCGACACCGACTGACGAGGCTGCGACGTGCGGGCACATGGGAGAGAGGCACGGTAGAGAGGGGATTCCTACCTCCCTCTACCCAGTTTCACAAATTCTGATAGTCTCGAGGCATCGCAAGCCATACGAGCAGAGGGTGGGAGGTGGGCGAGAGGGCCGCGGGCGGTGGTACTACTAGTCCAGTATTTAGTACCTTGTGAAGGATTGATCCGTTGCGCGTGGCACGACGAGGCACCATTGAAAGCGACAAGCCAGAGCGCCATGGCGAGCGCTGATGAGAGGGCAGCGGGTGCTGGGACGCCGGTAAGCCTTGATGCGCGCTCGAGATTCCTCATCGAAGCGCCGGTTCTAGCTGGAATCGACTTGGCAGCGGTTGGCTTCGGTTCAGATCTAGATTTCGACACTGCCAGGTAACAGTGGCGTCACGCCACGATGATGACGACGAGTGGCTGTGAAACACTACTGCTGCTGCCGCTAGTATCGTACTACTACTAACTACACCACCGTCGGCGACCAGTTGTAGGAGTGGAGGACTCGAGACCGCGATAGGCGGCGACTGGTCAAACCGACATGTGGGCGTGTGGCAATGAAATAAGCAGACGAGAAGACGCTGGCAGCGGACGCACAAGGGGGGTTGAGTACTGTTCTGTGTTGATGATGATCCATCGCGCAGGGCAGGACGCACGAGACGTAGGTGGCTGGAGGGAGGTTGGGGGGAAAGGTAGGGCTCGGAGCGGATGCGTTGACAGCCATTGGCTGGTACTGCCGTCTTTCTCCTCATCCCGCTTTCCGAACCTCTTACCACCATACATACACATACAGGTATGGAGGTGAGGATAGGGTTGGTTGTTGGTCTGTGTGGAGGGTGCATTAAATACCAATCGAGCATGTAAGTGTATTGGCGCTGGTTCCGCTGGAAACTTGTTTTGGGAAAATATGTGAACTTTTATGGGGCACTAAAACGCGTACGGTAACCATTACATTGAGGGTGCATTCCTACATCGTGTCAGACACGAACTGGAGGTTTGGATGGAGGTTCGGAAGATCCGAAGTGGACATTTATTTGCCAGAGTTCCAGGTCACTTCAGGTCTTCCTCGACTTCACTTCGTGTCAAACCTCATGTCAGACACGAGCCAAGAATGCACCCTCAGGGTCCATGCATTTTGTAACTCACTTCACGCGTTTGATAACTCGCTTCACGCGTTTGGTAACTAAAAATTGGTAACTTGGAAATTTTCAAGACTGACATGACCCTGATTTCAGGTTTTCTCGTTGGCGGAAATTTTAATTGACGAATCCTAACGCATCGCGTTTTGCCTTCCACACAATTTTTCCGAATCTAAGGTAATTAATACGCACGTTGTCAGTAGAGCTGCACTGTGAGATCCCCGATCGATCCTAGGGGGGGTACAGGCACGTTTGCCTGGGGGGTTATGGGCGCACTGACCCGCTACTGAAACAAGCCCTTTTATCCCAATGGTCTAGTGGTTGGGATTCTGAGATGGTATCAGAGCGGTCTCGGGTTCGAATCCCGGTGTATGCACATGTAGGCCGTTGCCACTGTGCTCAGTCCTGGGCCTCCCAGTGTGGGGGGGTGTCAGTAGAGCTGCACTGTGAGATCCCCGATCGATCCTAGGGGGGGTTACAGGCACGTTTGCCAGGGGGGTTATGGGCGCACTGACCCGCTACTGAAACAAGCCCTTTTATCCCAATGGTCTAGTGGTTGGGATTCTGAGACACGTAGCTTGTTGTTGTGCTTATTACGACATTCGATAAGTCTAACAGCGCACTTCTATAACATTATGATTGTTTACGAGGCAAAAAAATACAAAACCCGTTCGGTTGGCATGCGATCCCAAAAGAATCAACCCTGAACATCTCGCGACACAACTTTCAGGGTGTATTTGTACGAATCTAGCAGGAGATCAGCGAGGAGCGTGTGAATCAAGAAAACAGGAAATGAGAATGACTAAGTGAAAGTTGGGTACAAAAGGCAAACCCTAGGCAACTGTACCCCATATGTGCTACCCCACTATAGCCTACAGTAGCTATGTCATATAACTCTGACACACCCCCATAGGCAAAGTGGGGGAGAACAAGGGGTCACAAGACCAGTCAAGCAAAGCAAAGCAAGCTCAGGGTGGATCACAAAGTCACCACACATTCCGAGCACAAGTTCAAGGCCACAAGGCCAGTTCACATGCAGGATTACATATATATATAAGGCTAGACAAGCAAGAGCAGGAGTATATATATATGCAACAGTACAAACAAGGTCAAGAGGTTAGCAAGTGAGGCAAGGTAGGTACAAGACCCAGCTGAGTACAGAAGCGCTGATGATCACAAGGCGCAAGTGCCTTGGTGAAGATATCAGCAGTGTTGGCCTCAGAGGCCACGTACGCAAGTCGCAGCTGACCACGCTGCTGTAGCTCACGAGCAAGGAAGTAGCGAAGAGCAATGTGCTTCGTTCTGTGCTCCAGTCTCTGCTCTCGACACAAGGCCAGCATGGCCTTGTTGTCTACGTAGAGCACTGGAGGAGAACGAGGCGGCTCTCCGAGGTCAGTCAGCAGGTAGGTGAGCCAGCGAAGCTCCTGTGCAGCCATGGCCCCGGCGTAGATCTCAGCCTCACAACTGGAGCCGAGAACAGAAGACGAACGAGTAGCCCGCCACGAAACAGAGCCGGAACCAAGGCTGAAGGTGTAACCCTGTGACGACCGCTGCGTAGCCTGGTCGTCAGCCCAAGAAGCGTCTGCGTGTCCAGTGAGGACCACTGGACTCTGCCCTCCAAGCACAAGCCCCATGCCCGACGTACTGCACAAGTAGCGCAACACCCTCTTCGCTGCAGCCATGTGCTCCGGTCTGTGTCTCCCAGGAGCAACATAGCGTGCAAGAATGCTAAGAGAGTATGCAAGGTCAGGTCGTGTGCAGGTCATCAGGTACATGAGGCAGCCAACAAGCTCTGGGTACGGGCCACTCGACTCTACGGACTCATCCGAAGGCAGAGCTGAGAGCGAGTGGCGAGTAGGCAGAGGAGTGGCCTGAGGCGAGGAGTACGTGAAGCCGAAGCGCTGAAGGACCTGCTGCACCATGTGTGACTGAGTCAGGGTAATGGTGCGGCGTGCTCTGTCCCGGGTGATCTGCAAGCCAAGGTAGCTGCGCAGTTCACCCAGGTCTGTGCACGTGTGTCTCTTCTGCAGCCCGGACTTCACGTGGGCGAGTCCAACAGTGTCAGCTGTGGCAAAGACCAAGTCGTCGACGTACACGAGGATGTAGAACGGCTGCAAAGAAGTGTCGGTGCGCAGAAACAGCGACGGGTCGGCAGTAGAGGGAGCAAACCCAAGAGCCGCAAGTGTAGTCCTCAGTGTGTCGTGCCACTCACGCGGTGCCTGGCGGAGACCGTAGACTGGCCGCCGGAGGCTCCACTGGGTGCCAGGAGGAAAAGACCCAGCGAAGCCAGGTGGGCGACGCAGCCAGATCTCCTCGTGCAGGCTGCCCTGCAAGAAAGCAGTGCTGAAGTCAAGAGAGTGCAGCTCGTAGTCGCGGTGAGCAGCTATGTGCAGCAGTACCCGAAGAGTGGTCATCTTCGGGGTGGGAGAGAAGGTCTGAAAGTAGTCAACTCCCTGCCGCTGACTGAAGCCACGAGCCACGTAACGCGCCTTGAAGACAGGCGGAGAACCCGGCGGCCGCTTCACCCTGAAAATCCACATGCCACTGACGATGTTCGCCCCAGGCGGGGGAACCTCGTCAACGTAGGTGCCTGTGGACTTCCAGGAAGCCATCTCTGCGTCCATAGCTGCCTGCCACTGAGAGGAGTAGGGACCCTCTATCGCCTCCGCGTAAGAGCGCGGAGTCGGGATGTCAAGTGCATCCGGGTCTCCCTCAGGGGTAAGCAGTACGGACACGAGATGAGGTGAAGCAGCAGCCAAACACTGGAACTCCTCCTGCCTGTCCTCAAGGACGTCCGTGCCAAGGGCACACTCACCCCCGACGGACGGAGGACAGACAGACTCAGACTCAGCAACAAGACTAGCAGCGTAGTCTAGACGACAGCGAGCAGCAAAGTCGACGAGCTCAGTAACTAGGGCAGACGCAGCAGTGGACTCAAAGGAAGGGTCAGTGACAACAGTAACAAGGAGACGCGTGACAGTAGGACTGGCAGCACGAAGAGAGTCCGACTCCGGGTCAGGAAGAGCAGGAAGAGAGGACTCAGGAGGAGAAGGCAAAGGGGCACGCAGAGGAGCAGTGGACGGACGCAGAGACATCCGGTGCGTGCCAGGGACAGGAGGAGGACGCTGACGCGAACCACGAGCACTAGTGCGAGCAGCACGGACAGGCGACGCAGGGCGAGACGCAGGCTCACGACGCTCAGCAAGACCTCCAGTAGGACCAGTGTAGGGAGAAGGAGCGGGCAGTGGGGAGGCCGGCTGTAACTGTAACTGTGACGGGACAGGCTGTGGACACGCTAAGGGAGGAGGAGGACCAGTAGAAGGCGGGAGACCAAGAACCTGCTGAAGGAGCGGAACGAAGTACGGCCGAGGCCGCGCGGCGACTCCAGACACAGCAGGGACAGCACCAGTACCCCCAGCGGCAGCACCAGCGCCAGCAGCACCTCCAGCTCCAGTACCTCCAGCAGCACCAGTAGCACCCCCAGCAGGACCGCCTCCAGGACCGACAGCAGTAGCCTCAGCGCCAACACCCTCAGCAGCTCCAGCTCCAGTCGTACCCGCAGGCCCAGCAGCTCCAGTACTCCCAGTACGAGCACCTCCGGGACCCGCGGCACCAGCACCCTCAGCAGCCGAAGAACCTCCAGCTCCAGCAGCACGCCTCCAGCGCCGGGCAAACCACTCGCGCAGCTCCCGTGGAGAGAGTGGCTCCCGCCGAGACGAAGCACCCGGAGAACCTCCAGGCTCAGCACCGCCAGACGCCACACGAGCAGGCCCAGCTCCCTCAGGCTCCGCACCCCCAGGCTCAGCACCTCCAGGCGTAGCACCCCCAGGCGTAGCACTCCCAGGCTCAGCACCCCCAGGCTCAGCACCCCCAGTAGTAGCACCCCCAGGCTCAGCACCCTCAGGCTCAGCACCCCCAGTAGTAGCACCCACACGCTCAGCACCCCCAGAGTCAGCACCCCCAGGCTCAGCACCCTCAGCAGCACCAGAGTCACCAGTAACCTCGACAGGCTCGACTGCGTCTACCTGGGACACACCTGAAGGGGCAGGACCCTGAGGGGGGAGGGGGTCTACCGGGGGGGGACCTGGGACAAGGAAGAGCGGTGGCGGGGGGAAGGACGGAGTGCGGTAGGGGAAGAGGCGGTAGTAGGGGACCGACTCGTCAAATGTGACGTCCTGGGAGGACAGGACACGGCGAGAGGTGGGGTGGTAGAACTGCCACCCTGGCGCGTCAGGGGGGAAGCCAAGGAAGACGCAAGGAGCAGCACGAGGGGACAGCTTGTCCGCAGACAAGTCGCGGACAAACGCCCGAGATCCCCAGACACGGAACGCAGACGCATCGCCAACCTTCCCCGTCCACAGCAAAGCTGGGGAGGTCTCCGGCATGGAGACCCTGGGGTGAAGGTTGATCTGATGCGCCGCGTACCGAACCGCAAACGGCCACAGAAAATGGGGGGCAGCCGCATGCATCATGGACGTACGGGCGACGTCCATGACCATGCCAATGCGGCGCTCAGCAATCCCATTTTGCTGTGGAGAGTCCGGAAGCGTGAAGGTCTGGCGGATGCCTCGTGCACGACAGTAGGCTCGCAGAAGGCCAGAGGAGAACTCTCCACCTCTGTCAGAGTGCAGACGCTGAACAGGAAAGTCCGAGCCGAAGCTCTGCCTGAGCTGGAGACGAGCTGCGCGGATCCAGTCGATCAACACCTCAGTGACATCACCCTTGCTGCGCAAGGGGAAGACTGTGGTGTAACGCGAGTAGTCGTCAACCACCAGCAGGAAGTAGCGCTCGTGACCCTGTCCACGGACGCGGGCCGGGCCCCACACGTCCATGTGAAGCGTCTGCAGCGGGGCCTCTGTCGGAGGAAACTGGGAGGAGTGAGGGGCAGCCCGCTGCCGCCCCTCGACACAGGGGACGCAGGTAGGGCCAGGCCCCGGAGGAAGGGGAGGGAGGGACCGGGGAAGACCAGAGACAAGGACACGGGAGGCCATGCTTCGGAGACGAAGCAGGGAGGGGTGACCAAGGCGGTGGTGCCAGAGGAGAGTCTCGTGAGACAGGAGGCGACACGAACAGGGGGCAGACTCAGGACCAGACCTGGACGCTGCAGCAAACACCTGACCCGACGCAGCTACCTGACCAGACGTAGTGACTGGAGGAGACGCAGTGGTCAGGGTGTACAGGCTCGACCCCGGCCGACGGGTAAACGTGGCCAGGTGTCGGCCTGTCCGAGCGTCCGTGCAGTGGGTCACCCGCTGACTCGCAGGAGTGAACTGGTGAACCCCCGCATCCTGTAGGTCAGCACCACTCACCAAGTTCGTAGAGAACGAGGGAAGGTAAAGACCAGACAGGGTGCCAGAGGGGGCCGCCGGACACGGGAGGACAGTGGAGAAGTGAGCAAGGACAGGACCCCCAGAGGGGTCTGCCAGAGAGACTGCAACTGGCCGGCTAAGCGGCGTGAGTGTGGTGCGGTCTCGAAAGAAGGAGCGAGAAGCCCCCGAGTCAAGGGTGAAGGTGTGGGAGGCCGAAGCCGACGCAGAACCTGAGAGAGCAGACTCACCAGCACCTGAGGGAGCAGACGCACCTAGAGCAGCAGCCTCGCTAGCACCTAGAGCAGCAGCCTCACCAGTACCTAGAGCAGCAGTCTCAATGCCCGGGTCGGGCGGAAAACACCGGTAACAGTCACCCTCATCACTAATAGTCACAGTATACATGGCAGCAAGAATAGCATCAAAGTCAAGGTCAAAGACAGCCACACCCGCCCTAGACAGCTCACCCCAGCGGGGGATCTCAGTGGCCTCAGGGAACTGGTGACGCCAAGCGTCCGTCAGGCGGCCAAAGCAGCGCTGGGTGGAGTGCGCACCCCCGCACTGCTCACCCGCGCGGTCGCCGGTGCGGAGGACGTAGGTGCACGGACCAGTACCCCCACCCCTCTGGCGTGCAGTGTACCACTCACGGAGCTGCTGAGGGGAGGGGATGTCACGAGTGCGCTGCTGCTGCTGCTGCTGCTGCTGGCGCTGACCACCACCGGAGCCGACCCTCTGCGCAGCGCCACCCCGACCAGCTCCACCTCCTCCGCCGCCTCCTCCTCCACCGCCGCCACCTCCGCTCCCTCCGCCACTGCCGCTGCCGCCTCCGCCTCCACTGCCGCCACCGACACCTCCACCCCCGCCACCACCCCCACCGCCACCCCCACCTCCTCCACCGCCTCCACTGCCGCCTCCACCGCCCCCGCTAGCTCCTCCAGCGCCCCTGCCCCCCTTGCCCTTGCCAGGGCGGCGTCTCCCGCTAGGGGTAGACGCCGCACCGACCGACTCAAGCCCAACGAGGTCGGCCGCAGCAGCAGAGGCAACAGAGGGCAAAAGGGGGGAGGGGGAACACCCCTCAAAGATGGGGGTGCGAGGGTCACCACGAGAGGCTCCTACAGCTACTATGCTCTTCTCTGCTGCTAGGAGGGACTTCTCGAGGAGGTCAACGGTGAGAGTGGTGGGGCAAACTGAGAGGAAGTGGTCCCTGACTACGCGAAGGGAGTCAGGGAGCCGGGTGACTATGTAGTAGAGGGTGATGTACATGGGGGGGGGGTTCTTGGCGCAGAACTCAGCAGGAAGCGCAGCGCGGTAGCGAGTGTCACTAGTGCGTAGGTGCGTAATGAGGTCAGCGACTGTGGGAAAGGCAGCAAGGTCAGGGAAGAGGTACGGTAGCATGAGGCGACTCAGTGCAGCAGTGGCAGGGGAGGAGTAGCGTGCAACTACAGCGTCGTACAAGGTCTGAGCACTCTTGTACTGGCTAAAGTGCGCACGCTCAGAGGTAGGCAGGTGGCGACGCACAGCAAGACGTGCAGCAGCATCGCGCGTGGCCCACTGGGAGCGAACAGTTGCGTCAGCATCAGTGGCGGGGGCAGGAGAGGCACCAGAAGTGAGGTCAAAGAGGGAGAGGCCGTCTGCCCTATCGCACTGTAAGAAAAGCTGCAGGTCATCTATCCAGACGTCAAAGTCAATGGCCCGACCCTCAGCGTCAAAAGCGAGGACACTAGGGGTAGCCATGACAGCAGTAGACTAGCAGCGCAAACAGTGGGGTGAGGGCAGTGCTGTGAGAGAGGCGCTGCTCTTACCGGACAGGGCGGCTCGGGCGGCTCGGCTGCAGGGCGGCTCGGCGACTCGGCTGCTGGGCGGCTCGGCTGCTGGGCGGCTCGGCGGCTGGGCGGCTCAGTGGCTCGGCTGCTGGGCGGCTCGGCGGCTCTGCTGCCGGGCGGCTCGGCTGCTGGGCGGCTCCGCGGCTCGGCTGCTGGGCGGCTCGGTGGCTCAGCTGCTGGGCGGCTAGGCTGCTGGGCGGCTCGGCGGGGCCGCTGAGAGGGCGGCGTCCGGGGCCGCTGGGAGGAGGCGGCGGGGCCGCTGAGAGGAGGCGGCGTGGCCGGAAAGGTAGGTGGCGGGGCCGCGTCAGGGGCCGCGACAGGGGCCGCGTCAGGGGCCGCGTCAGGGGCCGCGGCAGGGGCCGCGTCAGGGGCCGCGGCAGGGCCGCGTCAGGGCGCCGCGTCAGGGGCCGTGTCAGGGCGCCGCCAGGGGCCGCGGCAGGGGCCGCGTCAGGGCCGCGTCAGGGCCGCGGCAGAGCCGCGTCAGGGCCGCGTCAGGGGCCGCTTCAGGGCCGCGGCAGTGGCCGCAGCAGGGCGCGTCAGGGCCGCGTCAGGGGCCGCGGCAGGGCCGCGTCAGGGCCGCGGCAGGGGCCGCGTCAGGGCGCCGCGTCAGGGGGCGCGTTAGGGCGCCGCCAGGGGCCGCGGCAGGGCCGCGTCAGGGCCGCGTCAGGGCCGCGGCAGAGCCGTGTCAGGGCCGCGTCAGGGGCCGCTTCAGGGCCGCGGCAGGGGCCGCGGCAGGCCGCGTCAGGGCCGCGTCAGGGGCCACGGCAGGGCCGCGTTAGGGCGCCGCCAGGGGCCGTGTCAGGCCGCGTCAGGGCCGCGTCAGGGCGCCACCAGGGGGCGCGTCAGGGGCCGCGATAGGGCGCCGGCAGGGGCCTCGTCAGGGCGCCGCCAGGGGCCGCATAGGGGGCGCGTGGGAGGCGGCGTAGGGGCCGCGTAGGGGCAGCGTAGGGGCCGCTAAAAAAAAATTTTAGGGCAGGGCGCAATGTGCGCGGGCAGCTAAAAAAAAAAAATTCTTATGGTGGGCCCTTAGGAAGGAACGGTCCCATGTAGGAACCCGCTCTATACCATGTGAATCAAGAAAACAGGAAATGAGAATGACTAAGTGAAAGTTGGGTACAAAAGGCAAACCCTAGGCAACTGTACCCCATATGTGCTACCCCACTATAGCCTACAGTAGCTATGTCATATAACTCTGACAGAGCGGGTGGAAGGCGTCGCGATGACGCGGACGTGTTGGATTCACCAAAATCAGCGAGTGAAGATGACGGCGAGGAATAAAATGAGATATCTCAACTGCGCGGGGTGGCGTGAAGCAGGACGAAGATGTAAATGAGGGTGATAAGCTGAGGAAATGAAGGGAAGAGCGCGAGGAGCCTGAAGATGGGATGGAAACCAACCGCACGCAGGAGCAGATGCGCGGAGAAGGCGCAAGGTGCCGTGGAGGAGCAGGAGAAGTTCAGTCCCCAAAGTAACGGCAAGACAAAGGCGAGCGAGGTCATGCACAGACAGGGATATATCACTCCCCGGAACCACGGCACGAACCAGAAAGGAGGAGACGCATGGCGATGGGAGCACGGCAATCGCCCGAGCCGTGGGAGAAAGAAGAGGAGGAATGGCTGAAGATGCGCGAGTGGCTGAGGCGAGCCGATGAGAATGGTGACGACCAAACGGCATTGTTTTAAGATCGGATTTGGCAGCAGTTCCCGGGGCATACAGCATATCATATCCGAGAATTTTAGGAGTTTAGGCACGGGAAAAAAGAGTCGATGCTGACGTACTTTGGTAGATTAACAAACGTGGTGGAGTGTGAGAGTACGACGGCTTATGCCAGCTATGCTTGCTTGCCATTACTTTATCATGCTATTTCTAGCATAGGATAATTATATGCATGCATGAATTGCTTGATTTCCTAGGCTACGTGCTTTCCTATATTTTATTATAGTTATAGCACTGAGCTAGGTTACGTGCACCGAATTCTGGCTTTTCGGTTGCCACCGAATTGCCTTCTACCGAATTCGGGAAGGATCTGTTCGGGACGCTTCGCGACCCGCGGAACCTTCGCGTAACACCTGGTTACGGGGCCTTGTGTCGAGCCTATATATAGCTTCGTGTTGTACCCAGGTGATCATTCAATTCACATTCTCTTTTCTGAGCTCGATCCTAGATCCTCACACTTGGTAATCAGAGCCCGTTCACACGCGAAGTTCTTTCGACCGCTACAAACCAGTCTTAAAAAAACCGCGGGGGCGGCGCAGTTAAACATCGATTTCGGGTACGTAAAACCGGTTCCGTGTTTTTCGCTCCCCCTCGATTCGGTTTTTCGGACGCGTTGATGTCAGGCATGGAAGGCCAAGGCGACAACTACGCGACCACGAGCGACATCGCGAGCCTCCGCACCGACATGGAGCAGACGCAGGCGACGCTTCGTCGACTCGAGGCTTTTCTGATGAGCCAACCAGGGTTTGCCACCGCAGCAGCAGCGACCGCAGCGACTGCAGCACCGACAACTCCAGCAGCAGTGGCGACACCAACATTTCACGGACCGATGGCACCACTGTCGCCGAACCTCGAAGCAGCACGACCGAGGCTCCCTGAGGCGTTCGATCCAAGCGCGAAGGGATCCGACGTCCGGCGATTTGTGGCCACCCTCGAAATTTACTTCGAGGCCATTGGCTGTTCGACCCCGCAACACGACGCAGCAAGGATTCGGCTCGCAGCGACACTGTTACGTGGACCGGCTCTCGAATGGATTTACTACACCGACGTAGCCCGCGGGGAGAAAACGTGGCAGCAGTTTCGGGCAGATTTAATCGAGCGTTTCGAACCAATTAATACGACCTACATGGCGCGGCAGCAGATACACCGACACAAGCAATACAGTAGTGTAGCACAGTAGACGCAGCAGATGGAGTTACTGTTCAACCGCATCACCGACCTGACCGAAGGCGAAAAAATCCAGGCGTACACCGAAGGGTTAAAAATGGAGATTCGGCGGCAGGTGATTGCGGCGAATTACAACAGCTACAGAGACATCGTGCTTGCTGTCGAGCGATACGACGCGCTGACTCGAGGTCAACCCGAAACACGACGCTTCACGCCAAACCGTACATTCGGCACGGAGCGATCGGCAGCCCCCACGTTCGCCGAACCGATGGATATCGACAAATACGACGCGAAGCAGCAACCGACAAAATGCGAATTTTGCGGCGCAGCAGGGCATCAGTTTTTGTCGTGCTACAAAATGAAGAAAGCACGTGTGGCACTCCGGGATGGAAACAGTGGAGCACCCCCGAAGTAAAAAAACGGGAATCGCCAGTAGCCGCGGATCGACCTGGCGATCGCGTGAAGATCCGAAAAGCAGGAAAAGGCGACGACGTGGCGACTTCGGAGCACGCGAAAAAAGGAGAAAATGATGGCGCGAATCAAAAACGTCATGACCGGCCGGCATCAGGGGAAATCGCCGAGGCGAATGGAGGCTCCGCGAAAAAAGACTCTGCACCGACCGGGAAACTCCAGCCGAACACCCACGAAAGTAAGAATTCGTTAAAAGTATCCTATAAAGATACTCTAACGAAGAATATTGCTTCTCGTGGTTTTCAAGCCTTTGAAAAAATCAGGGGAGGTTTAGAGGCTAAGAAAAAGCCTTTAGAAATCATTCAGGTACCTGAGAAGTTGGGCAAAGTACTACGGAGCGTAGAAAAGGGTCGTGCGTTCCGTGGAGTTAATATTCTCTCCCCGCAGCACAGTGTTAAGGCTCCCCGTTGCCCACAGGTGAAGCCTACACAGCTGCCAAGGCTTAGAGGAGACATCCAGGCTCAGGAGAAAATATACAAGCCTCGGAAAAATCCTCGTACCCCCCAGGTGAAGTTGGAAAGTGCTGAGTCGGGTATAGGACAAAGGGAAGGTATTAAGTTTGATGTACCCTATGATCCTATTAATGAGACCCTTTTTGGCTACTCAGCGCAGCAGAAACCACTACTCCTCGAGGTGTTATGCAATGGGCGATGCCTCCAGGCACTGGTGGACAGCGGTGCATCGCACTCGGTATGTGACCGCAGAGCATTGGAGAAAATTGGAGAGAAGGCGGAGGAGACCCAGTTTTCAGCAACCATGGTAGACGGTACGAAACTTCCTATCCACGGCGAAGCATCACTGCAGCTGCATATAGGTGCGTTGAGGTGGAAGCCGAAGCTACCAGTCACCAACATCAAAGGGTTAGATTTTATCTTGGGGCGAGATTTTTTGAAGCGGTTCAACCACGAGATCGATTGAATCAACAGCAAGGTGTGAATCTACAACAACGGGAAGCGGATAGCACTGCGAAGCTGGACGGATACAGGGGACGTATCTGAAACGACACTGGCACGGTTCGAACAGACAGTGAACGAGAGTAACACGGGTTACCTAGCACTGGTCATGGCAGCAGCAGAGGAGGAGAAGCCGAGTTCCGAGCTCCCTGCAGCACTAAAGGAGGTCTTGGAGCAGTACAAAGATATAATGCCCGACGACCTACCTGCAGGCGTACCTCCAGCATGCACCCACGAGCATGAGATCGTGGAGGAACCAGGTGCAAAACCCGTCTCACGTGCACCATACCGACTGAGTCCGACCGAACTAACAGACATGAAGAAACAGATAGAGTATCTACTGGACAGACAACTGATCCGCCCATCCACCTCTCCCTACGGTGCACCAGTTCTCTTCACTCCAAAACCAGACGGCAGCTTACGGATGTGCATCGACTACTGCGCACTGAACAAACAGACAGTTAAAAACAAATACCCCATACCGCGCATCGACGACTTACTGGACCAACTGCGTGGTGCAACAGTCTTTTCGAAGCTGGACCTACGGTCGGGTTACTGGCAGATCAAGATGGCGGACAACTTGATCCACAAGACGGCATTCCGTACTCGATACGGCTCCTACGAATACTTGGTGATGCCGTTCGGACTCTGCAACGCACCAGCAACGTTCCAGGTGGAAATGAACCATATTCTACGGCCCCTGCTGGACGAGTGCGTAGTGGTGTACCTGGACGATATCCTCATCTACTCCAAGAACATGAAGGAGCACGTGGAGCATCTGCGGAAGGTGTTTGAGATCCTGCGGAAAAACAAGTTTTACGTGAAGCTGTCGAAGAGCGACTTCGCCCTGAAGAAGGTGCAGTTTCTCGGGCACATGGTGAGTGCCGAGGGCGTACACGTGGACCCACGGAAGATCGAAGCCGTCAAGAAGTGGAAAGTTCCGGAGAACGTGAAGGAGTTGCAGCAGTTCCTAGGCTTCGCCAACTACTACAACAGGTTTGTGCCGCAGTACGCTAAGATAGCAGCGCCACTGACCGACCTACTGAAAAAGGATACGCCCTTCAAATGGGATACTCCGCATCAACACGCCATGGAACAGCTATAGACAGCACTGACCACAGCCCCAGTACTCATCCTACCAGACCCCGAGAAGGACTACGTAGTTGAAGCAGACGCTAGTGACCAGGCAGTCGGAGCAGTACTGATGCAGGATCACGGGAACGGTTTACAGCCTATCGCCTACCTCAGTAAGAAACTGCACGGAGCAGAACTGAACTACCCCATCCACGACAAGGAAGCCCTAGCTATAGTCGTAGCCTTCAAAGCATGGAGGTGTTACCTCGAAGGAGCCAAGACCACAGTCTATACTGACCACTGCAGCCTCAAATACCTGAAGTCGCAGCCTACGCTCTCACGACGACAGGTACGGTGGGTGGATTTCTTGGAGACCCACTTCCACTACGACATCATCTACAAGCCCGGGCTACACAACAAAGCAGGCGCGTTAAGCCGCCCAGGTCCTGTAGCAGGCATCCAACTCAACGGGATGAACCCTCTGCTCAAGAATCTATTCCAACATGGGTATTCCATGGACGGCGAGATAGCAACGGCAGAAACAAAAATTGTTACAGTGGGAGAAAGACCTAGCGGTAAGGAAGGGTTCAGGAAAGATTTGGGTACCGAATTACGCCCCGCTACGGCAGATCCTATTGGAGGAGTTTCACGACGTACCATACGCGGGACATTTCGGGAGCAACAAGACGTTAGCGGAAATAGCAAAGTATTATTACTGGCCCGGGATGGCAGCAGACGTGCAGCAGTTCGTCACCTCTTGCGAGACGTGCCAGCGGATCAAGAGCAGCAAGCAGAAAAAAACAGGGTTACTTCAGCCTCTACCTGTACCGGAGCAGCCATGGCAGGTCGTTAGCCTCGACTTCATCACAGGACTTCCTTCAACCTCACAGGGACATGATTCCATCCTCGTAGTGATCGATAAGTTCTCCAAGATGGGTCACTTCATACCGACCAACGCCACAGCTACAGCTGAAGCAACTGCTCGCCTCTTCTTCGACCGCATCATCACCATCCACGGCATCCCCGCTACACTCATCTCAGACAGAGACCCCAAATTCACGAGTAAGTTTTGGAAGGAGCTCATGGGATTATTGGGGACTAAACTTGCGATGTCCTCAGCATACCACCCACAGACTGACGGACAGACAGAGCGACTCAATCAAGTGTGTTGTACCCAGGTGATCATTCAATTCACATTCTCTTTTCAGAGCTCGATCCTAGATCCTCACACGGAGGATGTGGCTCACCAGTAAGTTTCTGGGAGGATTAGATGAAGGGCTGAGCGGTGGACTAAGAATGCGAGTGTACGAGCTGGGGGCAGACGCGACACTAGACAAAGTGTTCGAACTAGGGGGGCAACAATGATACCAGGGGAGGGGGGAAAGGAAGAGCAGCGACAGGAAATGAGGACGGATACTCGGACGTGTTATAGGTGTGGGCAGGCAGGGAAAGTCAGGAAATACTGCAGGAATTGTGATGTATGTGGCAAGCCAAGGCCCCGCCGACGTGATTGTCCAGATGCTCCAGTCTATGCGGTATGTGGGAAAAGGGGCATCGGGCTAAGGCCGGAGGTATGCGCCATCCCAAGCAAGAGCTCGAGGCATGTGGCGAAGGCATTCAAAGCGTAGCTTGAGGCGCCAGGGGAGGCACTAACCGACCAATGGAGTGAGTACAAGGGGGGATTCCAGGCGCTGCTGGACCAGACCAACATCACTCATAGACAGACGTCACACAACCACCCACAGAGTGACGGCCTCACAGAACGGTTGGTGCAGACGCTGAAGCGGAACCTGAGAGCTTACGGGGAGCAACGCAAGAGGGACTGGGATGAGGAGTTGCATTGGATTGTCGTAGTGTACAGGTTCAAACAGCAAGCATCACTGAAGGGTCACTGTCCATACAGCCTGCTGTACGGTAAGGAGCTAATATTGCCAGAGTGGGAGCACCCAGAGTGTTGTCGGACACAGTGAGGGTGGAGGGGCCTGAGAAATGGGTGGCATTAACTTAAGAAAGGGCAAGGTACATGAAGGAGATTCTGGCAGCAGCCCTGGAGAACCTGCACACAGCGCAGTTGAGAGACGAACACAGGTATGAGCAACGGCAGCACCAAGGAGGCAGAAAGGCAAAGGCAGCCGCAACCAAGGGGCAGTAGGTGTACCTGCGCAAGAAGGACACACTGGATGTAGGACTGGGCACGGAGAGGTGGAAGGTAAAGGAGGTGAGGGGATTAGGAGTATTGGTGATGGAGAATGAGAGAGGGGACAGGACAGTGGACCACCAGACCAATGCAGTGCTGGTGAAGGGACAGAGGCCTCAGCAGGAAGGTCTAGTGACACGTGCATGGGCAGCCCGAGCACGAGCACAAAAGGGGGCAGGTAGTGGCTAAAGGTGGGGCAGGAGAAGGAGAAGAAGGGTAAGGTGAGAGTGTAAGGGAGATGGGAAGACCAAGAAGGGTTTCCGACAAAACGACACTCCACAAGCTTCCCTTTTACTTCCTCCTCGGAAACTTTGCAGTATTGTTCGAAGGTGGAATGAGTGGAATCGGATGCTTACACTTCCGATTGATTGCTCATTGCTGATGCCGGTGGCAGCATTACTAGAAGGTTTCTCCATTGAAACGCCTACTACAAATGCTCCTTACGGACTACTGTTAAACTTGAAGGGGACTGGCCGAGAATTCCCTGAGATGAGAAGTTGCGAAATGCCGACTAGATCTGGCCAGGAAATCTTCCATCCAGATCTAGTCAACCTAGATTGTGGATGGTTTTTCTTACATTCATTGCAATGAAATGGTTGTTGTTTGTTTGTTTGTTTTTTTTTTTTTCCTGTGTTTGAGTCAAATTTGTCAGATTTCGTCCATGCAGGGGTTCCAAAAATAGGCGCGTGACGAAATTGGAAATTTTAAAATCACAGGACATCCACTTAGTGGTGTGAATGAGGCTTGGTCCGGACGTCCACTTTCACGGACTGACGAGGAGATACCTGAGAAGGATTTGGAGCTTAAAAATGAGCTCCAATACCCGTTTCTTACCTGAATTTGAACTGCGCTCAAGTTTCCCCTCCGAAGAGAGATTGAACATGTCAAACTGACCTAACATGATCTTGTCAAACCAAAAAGGATGAAAACATAACTCTGCTTTGGTTCCAGACGAAACTGTTTGCCTCAAAAGGAACCATGGTTCGGTTTGGCCATGCCTAGTTTACAGCTATTATAAACATGTTTCTTCATAAGTGAATGGAGCCATCCGCACACAAGTTGCCCAAGCATATTCTCTCCATTGCCAATCTGCCCACTTCCACTGCAGCAACATATCCGGTACCAGCCTCACTTGTCCTGCTGCTGATAGCACCACCGGCGCCCAAACCCTATCGCCTCTGATGACCTTCTACCAGGATTGTGCCACCACCTATTCAACATGCCAGAAAAAACAGGTTAATGGAGGTTATGAAGCTGTGCCTAGTTGACTTGAATCGCCCCCGCTTCTGCCATGCTAGTGCTGTTGTGATTAGCACTTCTTTCTCTTTGCTCAGCTGACATGCTTTTGTTGTGCTCATGCAGCAGCAGCAGCAGCATCAGCAGCAGCACCAACACCAGCACCAGCAGCACCAAAAGCACCACCACCACCACCAGCAGCAGCATCTGGAGGGGAAGGTGGTGTATTAGTGGGAGCCATCGTTGGCATTGTTGTTGCTGCTGTGGTCGTTCTCCTCCTGGTTCTGGCTGCCATGCTGCTCTGCTTCAGGCGCCAGAAGCGGCAAAGCTCAAAATGTAGGAGGAGCAGGATTGGTGCTCCATGTGCTCAGCTCAGCTCCCACCTCCACACTTCGTCAATGTTCCTTGTTAATATGGTTCCTCTTCATGTCTACTCATTTTGTATGCGTATGCTCGATAACAACAAGGCAAGTCAAGGCGAGGGCTCGCTCATTACCTCCTCAGCCTTCACCCCCCACCTCACGGCCATGCCCAGGGGCCAGCCTGGCAGCCTCGCACTGCACGGATTTCTCGCTAAAGGAGGTGCTCAAGGCCACGAACGACTGGTCCAAGGACAACCTTCTAGGCTCGGGTACCTTCGGTGATGTCTACAAGGGCGTCTCTCTCCGCGATGCCACCACACCCTCGGCTGTGAAGCGCGCCAAGCTTATGGGCGCAGAGTTCCAGGGGGAGGTGAGTGAGCCGCATATGGGGAGACGGCTGGACTGCAGACTCGGTCGGTGAACATGGGGATACGTGAGTTCAGGTTTCCATTAATTTTGAACAGCAAGATGCTGCATCTAAAATTGGGCATCTATTTTTGTCAGGACCATTCAACTTCTTGAGTTGAGCAAGCAAATTCACTGTTCCTCCTTCTCTTCTCAACCTACTCTTTCTTTCGTGGCATCTTCCTCCTGTTCCTGTGTGCCGGTTTCCACTTCCTCCAGGTCATGCAAATGGCGGACAAGAACCATCCCATGTAACACACCATAGGACCAAGTAACCATGATGGGACCAAGTAAGTGTGCAAGTCCTTGTATCGCATTCTCTTGTACAATGTTACTCATGGTAGGCCACCCATGCTTCATGGTGATGCTTGTTGTGAAACTCACCCCGTGTCTCGTTGCAGGTGCACCTTTTTCTCTATGTCTGAAGCAGCGGCTAGACATCCTTATTGGAGTTGCACGTGGCTTTGAGTACCTCCACAACTTTGACATTGTGCATCACGACATCAAGCCCGCCAACATCCTCATCACCAGCTACATGCAGGCAAGCGCAATTGCAGCATCTCACACTGCAAAACAAGATGTTTCTGTGGAAAGCAATCAAGAACTAGCCACGAAAAATGCTAGGAAAAGGCAGGGCCATGCCAAAATAATTGGTTGTTCTAGTTTGGCTAATCTAGTCTCGTTCTTGATCTTGTTCTGCATATGGCTCACACTCATACGTTCGTGGTTCTCGTGTCTCGATGCAATTCTGGTTCACTGCCAAAGACCAGTATATGTCGTTTATTTTGTCACCATTGTTTTATTCTTTCTTTTGTGCTGGTGTGTAAGGAAATTTCCTTTTGTTTACTCCGCGTCCCTGCTCAGCGCGTACACCACTGTTCCTACCAACAACTCTCAACAGTGTACCGTTACCACTCGCGACACTCGCCTCGACCACTATTCCCGCCACTGTTGACGACGCGACCCAACCTCACTGTTCGGTTGGTAAACCGCACTCCAGACTTCCGCCTCGACAATTCCCAACCTCGGCGCTAGGCCCGTAGCACACCCCATTTTCATACCGTTACCACTGTAGTTTCGCTATTTATTCTTCGCTCATGCCTTCGCTTGATCTACTGTTTTTCTTCGATAGTGCAATGTCAAAGTTAGCAGACAGAAACAGGTTTGAAGAAAGGAGGGGATTCACTAGCAAGCAGTTGGATACATATAGCAAACCCTAACTGGGTTGTACTCGCTATAGAGCACCCCACTGCAGGCTAGATAATATAACATTCTGACACACCCCTATAGCCAAAGTGGGGAGTAATCAGCACAGCAAGCAGCAGTTCACAGAGTTCACAAATAATAAGCAAAGCTAGAGGTAATGACAGCGGGAAAGTGAGGAGGAGGAGGAACTGTGGAAGGAGAGAAGATGGGAGGCAACGACTGAATCTGCAGAGGCACGGGCACAGGAGCGGCTGACTCAGTGGCTACCGAAGCAAGGGCGACGGACTACTGGAGTGACTGGCTCCGCGGCTAAGACGAGCGGCAGGAGCAACGGACCCACTGGCGACTGGTGCAACAGGCTCACTGGCTACCGAAGCAAGGGCGACGGACTACAGGCGCTGCAGGCGACACGACAGCTACGTCCACACAACCCCCTCCAACTGACCCACACCCTTGACACACACCCCCTGCTGAACCCCTAACTCCACTCCCACGTCACCCCCCTAGCACCACTCCTTCGGCTCCCACACACCCACCCCCCTGAGCAGCAGCGGGAGACGGAGAAGGAGGAGGAGTAGGGGACGGGGCACACAACCGGCACCCCCACAACCGCCAACCCCACACTCCCCACCCCCAAACCCTAAAGCGGGTGGCACGGGGTAGGAGCGCGGGGGAAGGCGTGCGGCCCCCAGGGCGCCAACATGGGGCAGCGAGGGGCCGCGCGCGGCCCCCCGGGGCACCGCGACGGGGCAGCGGGGGGGTCGCGCACGGTTCCAGGGGCGGCTCACGGGTCCCCGGGGGCGACGCGACCACCGACGGGGCAGCGAGGGCAGCGCGCGCGTCGCCCAGGGGGACGCGACGGACAGGGCGGGGGTGCGCGCGGGTCCCCCACGGTAGGAAACCGCCGCGCGCCTCGGGGCGCACGGCGGGCAGAAACTCGCCGCGCGCCCCGAGCGCATGGCGGGATGAAAAACCCTAAAAATTTTCGCCGCGCGCGGAGCGCGCGGCAGGAAGAAGACGGCGCACGCCCGAGGCGCGCGAGAAGCAGAACAGCAGCGGAAGCAGTTAGGTGGCGGGCCCACCCACAGGATCGACCCAAGGGGGTCGACCTGCTCTGAAACCATGTCAAAGCTAGCAGACAGAAACAAGTTTGAAGAAAGGAGGGGATTCACTAGCAAGCAGTTGGATACATATAGCAAACCCTAACTGGGTGTCAGACTTATATGACTTAGCCTATGTAGGCTGTAGTGGGGTAGCACATATGGGGTACAATATTTCTAGGGTTTGCACTTGTACCCAACCCTTGCACTAGTCAATCATTCTCGTTTTCTCACATGGTATAGAGCAGGTTCCCTAGTGGGAACGCTTCCTAGGGCCCACCACGATTTTTTTCCTGCCCGGAGCGCGCTTCGCTCCTGCCCGAGTCGCGCCCCGTGTGCCCTCCCTACCGTCGCGCCCTCTCACGGCCCCTTCGCGTCGCCCTTAGCGGCCCCTCCCACGCCCCTCGCGGCCCCTTACGGCCCCTCGCGCCGCCCTTACGGCCCCTCGCGCCGCCCTTACGGCCCCTCGCGCCGCCCTTACGGCCCCTCGCGCCGCCCTTACGGCCCCTTACGGCCCCTCGCGCCGCCCTTACGGCCCCTTACGGCCCCTCGCGCCGCCCGTCGGCCCCTCGCGCTGCGGCCCCTTACGGCCCCTCGCGCTGCCCTTACGGCCCCTCGCGCCGCCCTTACGGCCCCTTACGGCCCCTCGCGCCGCCCGTCGGCCCCTCGCGCCGCCATTAGCGGCCCCTTACGGCCCTTCGCGCCGCCCTTACGGCCCCTTACGACCCCTCGCGCCGCCCGTCGGCCCCTCGCGCCGCCCTTAGCGGCCCCTTACGGCCCCTCGCGCCGCCCTTCTCGGCCCCTCGTGGCCCCTTCGCGGCCCACCGGCAACCGCCCCTGCAGCGGAAGCCGCCACCGCCGCAGCAGCCGTCACTCCTGGGGCGGCAGCCGCCGCAGCAGCCGCAGCCGTCACCAGCAGCAGCCGCAGCCATCACCAGCAGCAGCCGTCGGTGCGCCTCGGCCCCACCGGCGCGCCTCGGCCCGTCCCTGCCGACGCGCGTCAGCCCGCCCCTGCCGACGCGCCTCGGCCCGCCCCTGCCGGCGTGCCTCGGCTCTACCTACGCATCTCGGCCCGTCCCTGCCGGTGCGCCTCGGCCCCGCCCCTCCACTTGCGGCCCTCTGCCCTGGTAAGAGCGTCGCCGCACTGCTGCTCCTGCTACCACTGCTGCTACTGCTGCTACTGCTGTCATGGCTACCCCTAGCGTCCTAGTCTTTGATGCTGAGGGTAGGGCTGTTGACTTTGAGGTCTGGGTCGATGATCTGCAGCTTTTCTTACAGTGCGATAGGAAAGACGGTCTCTCACTGTTCGATCTCACGTCTGGCGCCTCTCCTGCCCCTGCTGCTGATGCTGACAGCACTGTTCGCTCACAGTGGGCCACACGCGATGCTGCTGCCCGTCTTGCTGTGCGTAGTCACTTGCCGTCCACTGAGCGCGCGCACTTTAGCCAGTACAAGAGTGCTAAGACCTTTTACGACGCTGTCATTGCACGCTACTCTTCCCCTGCCACTGCTGCCCTTAGCCGCCTCATGCTGCCGTACCTGTTCCCTGACCTAGCCGCCTTTCCCACAGTCGCTGACCTCATTACGCACCTCCGCACTAGTGACACCCGCTACCGCGCTGCGCTTCCTTTTGAGTTCTGCGCCAAGAACCCCCCCCCCCATGTACATCACCCTCTACTACATAGTCACCCGGCTCCCTGACTCCCTTCGTCCAGTCAGGGACCACTTCCTCTCTGTTTGCCCCACCACACTCACCGTTGACCTCCTCGAGGAGCGCCTCCTAGCAGCTGAGAAGAGTATAGTCGCTGTAGGAGCCTCTCGTGGTGACCCTCGTGCCCCGTTCTTTGAGGGGTGCTCCCCCTCCCCCCTTCTGCCCTCAGTTGCCTCTGCTGCTGCCGTCGACTTCGTTGGCACCGAGTCGGTCAGCGCTGCGTCTGCCCCTAGCGGGAGACGCCGCATCGGCAAGGGCAAGGGAGGCAAGGGCGCTGGAGGAGCTGGCGGGGGTGGTGGAGGTGGCGGTGGAGGCGGCGGAGGGAGTGGGGGTGGCGGTGGGAGTGGTGGCAGGGGTGGGGGCTTCGGTGGCGGCGGTGGAGGCGGAGGCGGCGGCGGCGGTGGCGGTGGGACCAGAGGAGGTGGTGGTGGCGGCGGTGGCGGAGGTGGCGGCGGTGGCGGAGGTGGTGGCGGTGGAGGTGGAGCTGGTCGGGGTGGCTTTGCGCAGCGGGGCGGCTTCGGTGGTGGTCAGCGCCAGCAGCAGCAGCGCACTCGTGAGGACCCGCCCCCCCAGCAGCTTCGTGAGTGGTACGCTGCGCGTCAGCGGGGAGGGGGTACAGGTCCTTGTGCCTACGTCTTGCGTACCGGCAACAGCACTGGTGAGCCGTGTGGTGGCCCGCACACCACCCAGCGCTGCTTCGGCCGCCTGACGGACGCTTGGCGTCTCCAGTTCCCTGACGCCACGGAGATCCCCCGCTGGGGAGAGCTGCTTAGGTCGGGGGTTGCTATCTTTGATCTGGATTATGATGCTATTCTTGCTGCCATGTATGTTGTGTCTACTAGTGATGAGGGTGACTGTTACCTGTGTGTTCCGCCTGACCCGAGCATTGAGGCTGCTGCTCTAGGTGCTGGTGAGGCTGCTGCTCTGGGTGCTAGTGCGTCTGCTGCCCCAGGTGCTGGTGAGGCTGCTGCTCTCGGTGCTAGTGCGTCTGCTGCCCCAGGTGCTGGTGAGTCTGCTCTCTCAGGTACCACGTCGGCTCAGGCCATACACACCTTCACTCTTGACTCGGGTGCTTCCCGCTCCTTCTTCCGAGACCGCACCACACTTACGCCGCTTAGTCGGCCAGTTGCGGTCTCCCTGGCGGACCCCTCTAGGGGTCCTGTCCTTGCCCACTTCTCCACTGTCTTACCGTGTTCGGCTGCCCCCTCTGGCACCCTGTCAGGCTTCTACCTCCCCTTGTTCTCCACGAACTTGGTGAGTGGAGCTGATCCACGGGATGGGGGGGTTGACCAGTTCACTCCTGCGAGTCAGCGAGTGACCCACTGTACGTGTGCTCGGACGGGCCGCCACTTGGCCACGTTTACCCGTCAGCCGGGGTCGAGCCTGTACACACTGACTACTGAGTCTCCTCCGGTTGCTGCGTCTGGTCAGGTAGCTGCGTCGGGTCAGGTGTTTGCTGCAGCGTCCAGGTCTGGTCCTGAGTCTGCTCCCTGCTCGTGTTGTCTCCTGTCCCACCAGACTCTTCTCTGGCACCACCGCCTTGGTCACCCCCCCTTGCCTCGCCTCAGAGGCATGGCCTCCCGTTACCTTGTCTCTGGTCTCCCCCGATCCCTCCCTCCTCTTCCTCCGGGGCCGGCCCCTATCTGCGTTCCCTACGTCGAGGGGCGGCAGCGCGCTGCCCCTCACTCCTCTGAGTTTCCTTGGACAGAGGCTCCGCTGCAGACTCTTCACATGGACGTGTGGGGCCCCGCCCGCGTCCGTGGCCAGGGTCACAAGCGTTACTTCCTGTTGGTGGTTAATGACTACTCGCGTTACACCACGGTGATCCCCTTGCGCAGCAAGGGTGACGTCACTGGGGTGTTGATCGACTGGATCCGCACAGCTCATCTCCATCACAGGAGGAGTTTCGGCTCGGACTTTCCTGTTCTGCGTCTGCACTCTGATAGAGGCGGGAAGTTTTCCTCAGGCCTTCTGGGAGCCTTCTGCCGTGCACAGGGCATCCGTCAGACGTACACGCTTCCGGCCTCTCCACAGCAAAATGGGATTGCTGAGCGCCGCATTGGCATGGTCATGGACGTCGCTCGCACGTCCATGATCCATGCGGCTGCTCCCCATTTTCTGTGGCCGTTTGCGGTTCGGTACGCGGCGCATCAGATCAACCTGCAGCCTCGGGTCTCCTTGCCGGAGACCTCCCCCACCCTGCGGTGGGAGGGGAAGGTTGGCGATGCGTCTGCGTTCCGTGTCTGGGGATCTTGGGCGTTTGTCCGCAACTTGTCTGCGGACAAGCTGTCCCCCCGTGCTGTTCCCTGCGTCTTCCTTGGCTTTCCCCCGGACGCGCCTGGTTGGCAGTTTTACCACCCCACCTCGCGCCGTGTTCTTTCCTCCCAGGACGTCACCTTTGACGAGTCGGTTCCTTACTACCGTCTCTTCCCCTACCGCACTGCGCCCCTTCCCCCGCCGCCCCTCTTCCTTGCGCCAGGTCCCCACCCGGTAGACCCTCTTCCCCCTCAGGGTCCTGCCCCGTCAGGTGTGTCCCAGGTAGATGCAGTCGAGCCTGTCGAGGTAGCTGTTGACTCTGGTGCTGCTAGGGGTGCTGAGCCTGCGGGTGCGGGGTCTCGGGGTGCTGAGCCTGGGGGTGCTGAGTCTAGGGGTGCGGAGCCTGGGGGTGCGGAGCCTGGGGGTGCTGAGCCTTGGGGTGCGGAGCCTGGGGGTGCTGAGCCTGGGGGTGCTGAGCCTGGGGGTACTGAGCCTGTGGGTGCGGAGCCTGGGGGTGCTGTGTCTGGGGGTCCCTCGGGTACTTCGTCTCGGCGAGAGCTACCCTCTCCACAGGAGCTGCACGAGTGGTTTGCCAGGCGCTGGAGTCGTGCTGCTGGAGCTGGAGGTGCTGCTGGTGCTGCTGACCCTGCGGTCGGCGCTGGAGGTGATGGAGCCACTGGTCCTGGAGGTGCTCGTACTGGCGGTACTAGAGCTGCTGGGACTGGGGGTGCTACTGGGGCTACTGGAGTTGGTCCTGCTGGAGGTTCTGGAGCTGCTGGGGGTGCTGGTGCTAGAGGTACTGCTAGGGCTGGTGCTTCTGAGGGTGCTGGAGCTGGCGCTGCTGAAGATGGAGGTGCTGCTGGCGCTGGTGCTGCCGCTGGGGGTACTGGTGCTGTCCCTGCTGTTTCTGGAGGCGCTGCGTGGCCGCGGCCGTACTTCGTTCCGCTCCTCGAGCATGTTCTTGATCTCCCGCCTTCTACTGGTCCTCCTCCCTTAGAGTGTCCACAGCCTGTCCAGGCGCGGTCACAGTTAGAGCCTGCCTCCCCACTGCCTGCTCCTTCTCCCTACACTGGTCCTACTGGAGGTCTTGCTGAGCGTCGTCCGCCTGCGTCTCGTCCTGCGTCGCCGGTCCGTGCTGTTCGCGCTAGTCGTCGTGTTCCGCGTTAGCGTCCTCCTGCGGTCCCAGGCACGCACCAGATGGCACTGCGACCTTCCACTGCTCCGCAGCGTGTTCCTTTGCCGTCTCCTCCAGAGTCCTCTCTTCCTGCTCTTGCTGACTCGGAGTCTGACTCCCTTCGCGCTGCCAGTCTTACTGTCACGCGTCTCCTGGCTACTGTTGTCACTGACCCTTCCTTTGAGTCCACTGCTGCGTCTGCCTTAGTTGCTGAGCTGGTCGACTTCGCTGCTCGCTGTCGTCTAGACTACGCTGCTAGTCTTGTTGCTGAGTCTGCGTCTGTCTGTCCTCCGTCCGTCGGGGGTGAGTGTGCTCTTAGCATGGACGTCCTTGAGGACAAGAAGGAGGAGTTCCAGTGTTTTGCTGCTGCTTTGCCTCATCTCGTGTCCACGCTGATTGCCCCTGAGGGAGACCCGGATGCACCAGACATCCCGACTCCTCGATCGTACGCTGAGGCGATCGAGGGTCCCTACTCCTCTCAGTGGCAGTCAGCCATGGACGCAGAGATGGCTTCCTGGAAGTCCACAGGCACCTACGTCGACGAGGTTCCCCCACCTGGGGCGAACATCGTCAGTGGCATGTGGATATTCAGGGTGAAGCGGCCGCCGGGTTCTCCGCCTGTCTTCAAGGCGCGTTACGTGGCTCGAGGCTTCAGTCAGCGGCAGGGAGTTGACTACTTTCAGACCTTCTCTCCCACCCCAAAGATGACCACTCTTCGGGTGCTGCTGCACATAGCCGCTCAGCGCGACTACGAGCTTCACTCTCTTGACTTCAGCACAGCTTTCCTGCAGGGCAGCCTGCACGAGGAGATCTGGCTGCGCCGCCCACCTGGCTTCACTGGGTCGTTTCCTCCTGGTACCCAGTGGAGCCTCCGGCGACCAGTCTACGGTCTCCGCCAGGCGCCCCGTGAGTGGCACGACACACTAAGGACTACACTTGCGGCTCTTGGGTTTGCTCCTTCTACTGCCGACCCGTCGTTGTTTCTGCGCACCGACACCTCTCTGCCGCCGTTCTACATCCTCGTGTACGTCGACGACTTGGTCTTCGCCACTGCTGACACTGCTGGACTCGCCCACGTGAAGTCCGAGCTGCAGAAGAGACACACGTGCACAGACCTGGGTGAACTGCGCAGCTACCTTGGCTTGCAGATCACCCGGGACAGAGCACAGCGCACCATTACCCTGACTCAGTCACACATGGTGCAGCAGGTCCTTCAGCGCTTCGACTTCACATACTCCTCGCCTCAGGCCACTCCTCTGCATACTCGCCACTCGCTCTCAGCTCTGCCTTCGGATGAGTCCGTAGAGCCGAGTGGCCCATACCCAGAGCTTGTTGGCTGCCTCATGTACCTGATGACCTGCACACGACCTGACCTCGCATACCCTCTTAGCATCTTGGCACGCTATGTTGCTCCTGGGAGACACCAACCAGAGCACATGGCTGCAGCGAAGAGGGTGTTGCGTTACTTGTGCAGTACGTCGGGCATGGGGCTAGTGCTTGGAGGGCGGCGTTCAGTGGTCCTCACAAGTCACGCAGACGCTTCTTGGGCTGACGACCAGGCTACACAGCGGTCGTCACAGGGTTACACCTTCAGCCTTGGTTCCGGCTCTGTTTCGTGGCGGTCTACCCGCTCGTCTTCTGTTCTCGGCTCCAGCTGTGAGGCTGAGATCTACGCGGGGGCCATGGCTGCACAGGAGCTTCGCTGGCTCACCTACCTGCTGACTGACCTAGGAGAGCCGCCTCGTTCTCCTCCAGTTCTGTACGTAGACAACAAGGCCATGCTGGCCTTGTGTCGGGAGCACAGACTGGAGCACAGAACGATGCACATAGCTCTTCGTTACTTCCTTGCTCGTGAGCTGCAGCAGCGTGGTCAGTTGCGCCTTGCTTACGTGGCCTCTGAGGCCAACACTGCTGATATCTTTACCAAGGCATTTCCGCCTTGTGATCATCAGCGGTGCTGTACGATGCTAGGTCTTGTGCCTACTTGGCCTCACTTGCTCACTTCTTGACCTTGTTTGTACTGTGATCTATATATACCTGCACTTGCTTGTTTAGCTTTATATATGATCTTGCATGTGAACTGGCTTTGTGGCCTTTGAACTTGTGCTCGGAATGTGTGGTGACGTTGGGATCCACCCTGAGCTTGCTTTGCTTTGCTTGACTGGTCTTGTGACCCCTTGTTCTCCCCCACTTTGCCTATGGGGGTGTGTCAGACTTATATGACTTAGCCTATATAGGCTGTAGTGGGGTAGCACATATGGGGTACAATATTTCTAGGGTTGGCACTAGTACCCAACCCTTGCACTAGTCAATCATTCTCGTTTTCTCACACCGGGTTGTACTCGCTATAGAGCAGTCCACTGCAGGCTAGATAATATAACATTCTGACATGCAATTCTCGCTCGCTCACTCAATTGCACTCGTAACACAGTGCATTCATATATCCCATATCCAACCACCCACTAGCCCAAGATTGCAGTCTTTGGGATGGTGAGGGTGGAAGAGGGCACGGCAGCGGGCACAGCTCGAATCATGGGAACATCGGGCTATGTGGATCTGGTTTACAATCGGACGTCCAAGGCCACCACAGCCAGTGATGTATATAGGTGAGCCAAGAGTCATATACAGGTCGTGCTATGTGCGCCAGAAGACTCTAGGAGTTGGCTCCAATGAATGAGACTCCAACGATCACAATATGTGGCATGTACCCCGTCAGTTGCCATGTCGATATTAGTTTATGCATTAAATTTGCACCTCGAACAAGCATGTAATGGGACTATGCTACTTGGTCAACCCATCTAACCTAGTTGGTTGATTACCCGGTATCCTTCCCTTTTTGACTAAACACCATCGAGATCCTCTACAGGTTATTTGAATTCACAAAATAGAGTTGTCATATGCATCTCACCGTTGCACTACTCTCGAGTTGCTCTCACCATTGCACTGCAGTCACCACCTCTCGCACGTTGCAGCTTTGGTGTGCTCATGCTCGTGGTGCTCACTGGACGGTCTTCATTATCCGAGGATGCTGGGAAGACCAAGCACACCGTGGTGTGGGTAAGTTCCAGTCACGCAGCTTGTTGCATGTTGCCATGATCGCATCTTTCCAATTAAAGTGAAAGAATCTGCTTCATAGGCTTATTGATGTGTATTTTCACCTTTTCTAACTTGCGGTTTTGTCCATCCTCTTTCACTCTCTCGAGTTTCCGAGTGCATGACGTCGGGTGGTTCAGATAGCCTCAAGCACCCCACTTTGAACGCCACTCCCTGGGATGTTGTGCTGCGCCTGGATGAGCTGGCAGTGAGCTGCACCGTGGAGCGCACTGCAAGCCGCCCAAGCATTGCACACATTGCCAACCAGCTGCAGGCTGTCAAGGAGGAGGTGGAGGGGAAAGAGGAATCTGGCGCTGCCATCAAGGTGGATGCGCAAGTCCAGGAGGTGAAGGATGTTGTTGCAGGTGAGGACAGTCTGGAGACACAACTTCAAATGATTGCGGATAGCGGCAGCTTCATCACCGAACACCCAGTCTTGGATTGGGATGGGGTTATCGTGGTTGAGTTGTACTTGGAGTATGCGACACTGTTGCATCGTATGCATCATTCCAGGCTCCTGATTGTTTTGGGGGGTCAAGGGACTGCCCTGCTGTTTGTGACAGTTAACTAGCTACTTTGCTCATTTTACACACCTTCTTTTCTTTTACACTATAGGAAGGTCTTGCTTGACATTGTCAAAGAGACTGAATGAGTATAATGAGGCATACAGTGGGGGTATATTCAATGTCATACCCTCTATGGTGCAACTCTAGGCAAGCCTACAAGTTCACATACAAAAACATGTATGTGTACTTTGACACACTGGGAGCTAATGATGGGAGCCATAGCTAGAGTAACGTGAGTGAGGAGAGAGGTATCGAGAGTAGAATTGATGGAAGAAGAGGGTTTCAGTATGGAGCGACAATACAAATAGTCATGAACAAGGAAGGTGCACCACCAATGTAATATATACTACACTTCTGTAGGCAATTATATAAAATGTGTACATACATATTTCAACACACCCCCTAACTGCCCACAATAGAAATCACGTGCATAACAGACCCCTGAGGGGATACACCAGACAGAGTGCAAACCTTAGCCACAGCAGATGCAGCAGCGGCGTGTGCAGGCGACAGCAGGTGGGCAAGAGAGAAGGCGCTGTGGCTGCAACAAGCAGTAGGAAAGCACGGCTCAGCACCTCCTGGGGCGAGCCAGGAGAGAGCAGCAGCAGACAGGAGCAGTGGCAGGCAGTGATGGCAGATGGAGCTGCAGAACCTAACCCACGGCAGATGCATCAGCGGCGGGTGCTGGCGACATCAGGTGGGTGAGAGAGCAGGCGCTGTGGATGCAACGAGCAGCTGGACAGGACGGTTCAGCACCTCTGGGGGCGAGCCTGTAGCATGCAGCAGCAGCAGGTGCAAGTGGCGACAGGGGTGGCAGCAGCAGGTGCCACTGAACGGTACGACATAAGAGAGACGGGCAGAACGGGAGGCAAAGTGAGAAACAAAAGAGAGGGGAGATAGAGGAGTAGGGGCTGGTGCTGAAACTTTACTCCTACCACCCTCTCACCCCACCCCCTCCCAACGGCAGCGGAAGGAAGAGCAAATTGGAGTGGAAGGCGGCTGGCGCTGCAGATGCAACTCAGCCACCCCCTCAACCACCCCCCGCCCCACAGCGGTAGGCGCAGCAAGTACGGGTGCATCTGCGGCGAACTCTGCAGGCGTGAGTAGGAGGAAGAGAGGTTTGGCAAGGTGGCTAAGGGGGCTTCACCACCCCCATTTTCACGGCCTCCAGCCCCGCCAACTCCCCCCCGTATCGTCCACTGCAATAGGGTGCGGCAGCAGGTGGGGAGGCGGGGAGCGGGGTGGCATTGGTGGGGGCGCTGGCGACGTCGCTAAGTCCCCCTTGGTTCCGTTTTCGAACACCCCTCAGATTTACTGGTGAAAAGTTTGGAGTTTCGACCGTTCGATCGAGTTTCATCTCAACGGCCCAGAGAATTTCGCCCAAAAACGTTGAAATTTGGAGCGTCGGATCGAGTTTTTTCTCAACGGCCGAGATCGAACGCGAATTTTGACTAAGGGAGATTTACACAACCTACAGAATTCGCGCTCGTCGATTTTACAGTCAACTCGACTCGCAGTAAGTCGACCAGCACCTATAACTCGATTATTTTCGTCGCGCATCTTCCTGTAAATCGCCAAATGGAGGGAAACAGAGATATTTCAGTACAGAAAATCGTGGAGTTACGTGCTGAGCATAAGCGAATACGTGCATCGCTCCCACGACTCGAAAAACTCCTTGCGAACCGATCGGTAGCCGTAGCAGCAGCAGCAGCAGTGACGGCGACGACACCGACAAATTTATCTACGACAACGGCAGCAGCTATAGTTAGTCTCGAAGCAGTGAAGCCGAGGCAACCAGAGGCGTTCGATCCTAGCGCGAAAGGGAGCGACGTCTGTCGATTTGTAGCTGTACTATAAAATTTCTTCGAAGACGTTGGATGCACGACCCTCAACCAAGACGCAATGCGCATACGACTCGCAGCAATATTGTTACGAGGCCCAGCTCTAAAGTGGATCAACAACAGTATAGTCCAAGGCGAAGGGACGTGGGCGCAGTTTCATGCAACACTAATCGAACAGTTCAACGCGTTGAGCATTAGCTACTACGGAACACGACGCAACAAGCCAAATAGTGGCATGGGGCGATTGGCACCACCCACGACCGCCGACCCGATGGAGAACGACAAGTGCGATGTGGAGCAGCGGCTAGCAAAAAATGAGACGTGCGGATTTTGTGGCGCTACAGGACATCGTATCTTGGCGTGTTGGAAAATGAAGAAAAGGCGTGCGGAGCTGAGGGACAAGAACAGTGCGGCACCCCCGAAGCAGAAAACGGACAATGTGGCAACTTCGGAGATGGCGAAAAACGGAGAATATGATGGCGCGAGTTTAAAACGTTACGACCAGCCGGCACCAGGGGAAATCATCGAGACAAATGGAGACTCCGCGAAACAAGACCCTGCACCGACTGGGAAACTCCAGCCGTACACCCCGACAAGTAAGAATACTACTTCTCGTGGGTTTCAAGCCTTTATTAAGGGAGAGTTAGAAATTAAAACGGTACCGGGTAATATGGGGACCCTACTCCGGAGTGCTTATAAGGGTCGAGCGTTCCGAGGAGTTAATATTCTCTCCCAGCAGCACTGTTTAAAGGCTCCCTGTTCCCCACAGATGAAGCCTACACAGCTACAAAGGCTTAGGGGAAGGTTCCAAGCCCAAGAGAAGCTGAATCGGCCTCGGATATATCCTTCTACCATTTCTCAGTTGAAAACTGGTATTGAAGCTGCATCTTTGAGCGCAGGACCTAAGAATGACATATTCGATGTACCCTATGATCCTAAAAGCGATACCATCTACGGCTACTCGGAGCAGCAGCAACCACTAGAATCCAAGGTGATCTGCAACGGGCGTCGCCTCCAGGCCCTGGTGGACAATGGTGCGTCCCACTCGGTGTGCGACCGCGGGACGTTGGAGAAAATTGGAGAGTCATCGAAGGAAACCCAGTTTACAGTAACGAGGATGGACGGTACGAAGCTTCCCATCCACGGGGAGTCAACACTCCAGCTGCAGATAGGAGCGTTGAGGTGGAAGCCGACGTTGCCGATCACGAACATCAAGGGATTGGATTTCATATTGAGGCGTGATTTTCTGAAGCGGTTCAACTCCGAGATCGATTGGATCAACCGGAAGGCATGCATATACAACAACGGGAATCGAGTGGAGCTGCGAAGCTGAACGGATACAAAAGATGTTCGTGAAACGACACTGGCACGGTTCAAACGGACAGTGAACGAGAGTAACACGGGTTACTTAGCACTGGTTATGGCAGCAGCAGAGGAAGAAAAGCCGAATACAGAGCTACTTGTAGCAGTGAAGGAGGTCTTGGAGCAGTACAATGATACAATGCCCAACGACCTACCTGCAGGCGTACCTCCAGCACGCACCCACGAGCACGAGATCGTGGAGGAACCAGGTGCGAAACCCGTCTCACATGCACCATACTGCCTTAGTCTGACCGAACTGAAAGACATGAAGAAGCAGATAGAGTATCTACTGGACAGACAACTGATCCGCCTATCCACCTCTCCCTACGGTGCATCAGTCCTCTTCATTCCAAAGCCAGGCAGCAGTTTACGGATGTGCATCGACTACCGTGCACTGAACAAACAACAGTGAAGAACAAATACCCCATACCGCGCATAGACGATCTTCTAGACCAACTGCGTGGTGCAACGGTGTTTTCAAAGCTGGACCTACGGTCGGGCTACTGGCAGATCAAGATGGCAAACAACTCGATCCACAAGATGGCGTTCCGTACCAGATACGGCTCCTACGAGTACTTAGTGATGCCGTTGGGACTCTGCAACGCACCGGCGACGTTCCAATCGGAGATGAACCACATCCTAAGACCCCTGCTGGAGGAGTGCGTAGTGGTGTACCTGGACGACATACTCATCTACTCCAAGAACATGAAGAAGCATGTGGAGCATCTGCGGAAAGTCTTCGAGATCCTGCGGGAGAACAATTTTTACGTGAAGCTGTCGAAGAGCGACTTCGCCCTGAAGAAGGTGCAGTTTCTTGGGCACATGGTGAGTGCCGAGGGCGTACACGTGGACCCGCGGAAGATCGAAGCCGTTAAAAAGTGTAATGTATCGGAGAGCGTGAAGGAATTGCAGCAGTTCCTAGGCTTCGCCAACTACTAAAGCAGGTTCGTGCTGCAGTATGCTAAGATAGCAGCGTCAATGACCAACCTACTGAAAAAGGATACGCCGTATAAATGGGAAACTCCTCAACAGCAAGCCATGGAGCAGTTACAGACAGCACTGACTACAACGCCAGTACTAATCCTACAGGATCCAGACAGAGACCTTAAGTTCACTAGTAACTTCTGGAAGGAGCTCATGGGACTGTTGGGAACAAAGCTTGCAATGTCTTCAGCATACCACCCCCAGACTAATGGACAGATAGAGCGACTCAATCAAGTGGTTGAACAGTTACTGCGCACAACTTGCAAAGACGATGTCAGCCACTGGGACACACAGTTACCGACTGTAGAGTTTGCTTACAACAACGCGTCACATGTGGCCACAGAGAAAACTCCTTTCTTCCTGTGTTACGGACGAGAACTACTTACACCATAGCAGCCAACCACACCGGCACACGTCCAAGCCGCACATGACTTCGCCACCACCATGCATGATCCATGGGAGAAGACTCGGCGACGTCTCACCATGATGCAGAACTCCCAGAAGCAGTATGTCGATCGCCAGCGACGTAACGACACAGTAGCAGTCGGAGATCAGGTGCTTCTTGACATGCGCAACTTGAACCTGTCTCACCTACCATCCAAGTTCCGGCCTCGCTTCTGTGGTCCTTTTTGCGTTGAGGCACAGGTGACACCAGTACCATTCCGCTTGCGCTTACCTACTACGTGGAAGCTTCACAACGCTTTCCATGTTCAGCTACTAACGCCCTACAAGGACCCCAACCAACAGTTCCGGGGACGCCAGCTACCACCAACACCACCTGTTCTCATACAGGATGAACCAGAGTACGAGGTTGAAAAAGTTCTTGCTCATTGACGCAGACGCGGCAACACGCTCGAGTTCCTGATGCGCTGGAAGGGATATGACCCATCGGAGGACAGTTGGGTTGCAAAAGCTGATATGGGCAACGCACGCCGTGCTCTCAAGGACTACCTTGTCAAGCAGGGTGTTTCAAACGCCACCCAGCTTTTAGGGGGGGACGTGTGAGAGTACGACAGCTTATGCTGGCTTTGCTAGCTTGCCTGGACTTTATTATATTATTACTAGCTTAGATATATTTTGTTTTGCTTGCTCATGCTTGATTTCGTAGGTTATGTGCATTCCTATATGTTATTATAGTTATAGCACCGAACCAGGTTACGTGTACCGAACTCAATCCTATTCGGTTCCCACCGAATTGCTTTCTACTGAGTTCGGGAAGGTTCTGTTCGGGACGCTTCGCGACCGTCAGAAAATTCGCGTGACACCTGGGTTACTTGCCTTGTGTCGAGCCTATATATAGCCTCGTGTTGTACCCAGGTGAATCATTCAATAGATTTATCTTTCCTGAACCAGATCCTCACACCAGCCGCTTGTTTCGCCGCCGGATGCGGCGCCCCATCCACCGTTGTTTCCGCCAGTAGCAGCTCCCTAGCCGCCGACGTTGCCACCGGTTGCGGCTCCCCATCCGCCAGTGTCGCTTGTGCCCCATCTGCCAGCGCTTCCCCACCCCCCTTCATTGGAGGTGCTCTGCTCTTCTTCTTCCCAGGCAAGTGTACTGCGCGACTTGGCGAGACTTTTTTTACGAAGCTCCTCCGCTTCGCGTCGCGCCAACTCTTCTTCTTCCGCCACGGTGAGCTGCTTCTTCAAGTCGCGACAGTAAGAGAATATCTCTGCTGCATTTTCCTTGGTGTAAGGTCGCGGTATGCCGACGCCAACGCTGCGCAGCATGCCGTGAAGATGTTGAGACGCAAGTCCAGGGAGGGGATGATCTGGCGTGCCGAAGACGACGCGTGTCGCGATTTCTAACTCCAGGTTAGACATGCCTTTCTCAGGCGGTGCTTCACGTTCTGCTTCTGCTATGGGGGCGAGGCCACGACCGGCGATCGCGCTCGTCGAGGATGTTGGTGTGTGGCAGTCCCTGCAGGTCCCGTCCGGAGCAGGGTTGTGCAGCGCCAGTTCGCGCGGATGTGGGTGATGCGCCACACAGAGGCGTCAGTCAGGATTCTTCCAGTCGCGGCGATGAATGTGTTCGAAGCGCAGGGGGACGAGGTCGATGAGCTCTTGCGAGTCGCCGCTGCAGTCGGGAATATCAAAGTCGAGGATGTAAACTCTATTTTCGGAGTGCGCTCTTCCGATCTGCTTGCGCGCCTTGTTTTGCGGGGCGTAGTGGAGCAGGATGTCGCGCGCCTCGGGGTCGGTGCTGAGGACAACTCCGCAATCTATGAATTGCGCCGTCGAGAGAAGATTGAAGCGCAGATTCTGGACGATCAGCACATCATTCAACGTGATGTGCGTCCTGCTCCCGTGTGCCTTGAGCACCACGATTCCTTGCGCGCGCGCAGGCGTATGTTGTTCACCACGGTGACGTAGGTCACGGCGGGGGTGGGGTTGGCGTTGGATATGTAGCGCTCAGAGCCCACCATGTGCTGCCCACAACAGCTATCCAGGTACCACGTGTTGTAGCGCCTGTTGTCGTTACGCGCGAGCAGCGCCAATCGCGGGGTAACGATGTGCGGTGTGTCGACCTTGAGAAATTGTTCGCGCGCGATCCAATCGATTGGTGCCGGCCGCATATCAGGTACGTGCGGAGGGCTTTCAAGCAGCGGGACTGGAAGGTTCCAGTCTTGTTTGTCGCCGTCTCTGAAGTCGTGAAGCGTGCTGAACGGGTTGTTGTTCGAGAACACTCCGATTGGGTGAGGTGCCGGCTCAGGTGTTGGTAAGCTTTCGCGTGGACGACGTGATCCGCTTGTCATTGTCATGTTCCCTATGACGTTACGCACGGGAGCAGTCTGTGACGGCTGCTGCTGCTGGTGCTGAACTGTTGGGTTCAGGTTGCGCGATGGGGGTTGATACCCCTGGGCGAGACGCGTGTCGTTTTGTGCGTCTTGACAGCCGGACCAAGTGCTCGGGTTGGTCTGGCGAGGGCGAGATCGGAATTTGCATCGATCTGCTAGGTGTCCAAAGTTTCTGTAGATTTTGTAGTAGAGGCGTCGCGGCCGTCGCTCTTCAGTCTTGTCGGTGTAGAAGGCGAGGCGTTCTCTGGGGCGGAGTTCTGGCCATTCGAGGCCGGTTGAGAGGGTTGGAAAGGTGTTCCTGCGTCGCCGTTCTGCAATGTTTGGAGTTCTTGCTCCAAGCTCGTGAGTCGCTGAAGCAGTTGTGCGAGGATGGCGGTTCCAATCGTCGTCGTTTCCTCGTTTGTCGCAACCGCGTTGGTCTGCGCTTCAGCCGTCAGATTTGTCTTACCTCCAGATCCTCCGGCCATTCTTACACGGGAGCGTGTGCCGGACGCCACTTTTCGATCGTCGTAGATTTCGGAGTTGGCAGTGCGAAGGATTCCCGAGTCGCTCTCCTACCATGCTGCGATCAGGTGTTGATCGCTGCCAGGATCACCTCTGGAAGGTTTGCACACTATAGATTTTGTGGTGTTGGGCCCTTGACCTCAATAGCAGAGTGAATGTAAATGCTTGAGATAATAAAAACATGCAAGTACAAATAAATAAGAGTAAAGGGGAATGCAAAACGACCTAGCTAGCCATGTACTCTAAGGGGTACATTCCTTTATTACAGCGAAATCCAACCGTGCGACTCCAGACGGTTACGAAAGTGTACGGGCAGAATCCTTGCCGCTGCTGCTGCCTAATGCTGTCTGCCCGACGGTCCAGATGCTTTCGTAACTGTGCGACCCTTCGTATTACTTCCGCCAGTTCGTCTTCATCCTCGGTAGTCTGAACTTCACTTGCTGCGGTGAGGAGTGCATAGTAATGTTTCAATAATTACTATTCGTAACAAGAGTATTTTTTAGTTAGACAACTTGGGTATTTCAATGGTTGTTTTAACATCACAGTTTGCAGCGAAAGATTCGCCAGCGTGGCGACAGCGAGATTGTGGGAGGGGGGAAATGTCGGCAGATTCTAGGTGAAAGTACACGCGAAATTTCATCTAGGGAGGGATTCTCGCGATATCCTCCCGTAAGGAATCCGACTCGATAACAGCTATAATAGGAATTTGTAAGAAAAGGGGGGTGTTATAGAAAATCACCCAAAAAGGGGGGTTATAGTACAAACGGGGTCGGCTATAGCACCCACCCCGCACAAGCTACCCAGGGATGTACAATTCGGGGGGGGGGGGGGGGGGGGGGGTTTTGTCAGGGAGAATACGGCATGTGCAGGTAGCAAGGGAGAAAATATGGGAGGGAAATGCTGGGCTTAAATCAGATGACCGAGAGAGGAATGTGGCAGGAAAAGGGAGATGGTGGGGAGGGAAGAGTGTGTGTAAAGCTCTAATAGTGCATACCATTTTTCCTGACTAGAGTTTACTATTTCGCATACAACCCCTACTTTTGGAAGTGCATGTTCAGCTGGCTTGCTTGCTGCCAAAGCAACCTTATGTCTACTTCAGCTTCTCTCTGCCCAACCTGCACACAACCTTCTATTATGGCAACAACTACCATTAGATTTGTGATTATCTGTCCCAAACATCACTAATAGAAAATACGGGCGGGGTGGTGTTCAGTACCGTTACGGAAAGAGTGACTGCTAGTTATTAGCATATCTATCCAGAGGGCTAATCCCCAATCATTCTAAGTTGTGTCTCAAAACTTTCCACACCCGCAACAGCGTCCTTCATCTCTTGGACCTCCGCATCCACCTTAATAGCGGCGCACAACTCCTTTTTCCCCGCCACCTCCTCCCTGACAGCCTGCAGCTGGGTGGCAATGTGCGCCATGCTTGGGCGGCTTGCACTACGCTCCACGGTGCAGCTCACTGCCAGCTCAGCCAGGCGCTGCACCGCATCCCTTGGGGCTTCCAAGCCCGGGTCCTTGAGGCTCTCTATGTCATTCAATGACAGGCAGTTGGACGCCTGATGGAGAGCAAATTGCAGAAAGTGTGAAAAAAGTCGAGCGCAAATCAGTCAGCCATCAGCGCAGTTACCTTTGCGTTGGTAAAAAGAAAACAAATCGGCAACAATCAGCAACATCCAGCAATCTGTTTGTGGGGAACTTACCCACGACGTGATCTGCTTGGACTCCCCACCATCCTCAGAGACTGGAGGGCGTCCTGTGAGCACCACAAGCATGAGCACACCAAAGCTGCAACGTGCGAGGGACGATGAGAGAAACACGATGGTGTGATGCATATGATGTACATTATCACGGCCATTCCCTGCTTGTGAAACAAACTGTCGAGGAGATTGATGGTGAGCGACTGGATCTGGCTTGAAAAAGAAAAAAAAATCAGGAGATATAACATATGCAAGAGAAGGATGGTGGGTATCGAACTATTTAGGCTGGATCGGTTGATCTATGTCTGAAAAACTCAAATGCTAACTGCACACCCATGCAGATTAAGCACTCAAAGCCCGCAGCCCAAAGTTCGGATCGCGCGGGTCAAGCTTACTAATGTTGATAGACAGTAGGGCAAATCGTGGTTACAAAATGTGTGAAGGAATTTGATTGGCCAACGCAAGCGAAGGTGTGATTGCGGAACTTGAAACATAGACAGGGTTTGCAAAAGTAGTTTGACTGTCTAGGGTAGAAAAGCTGAAACCTGTATCTAGTGTTCCTACTTTTAGAAGCCCTCACCATGAAACATGTGTATGCTCGCTCTAAGGGGGATATATGCCCCCCCCACTAAAAAATGAAACACATTTCCCAGGATCATTGGATGACATGGCACGATTGTGATATGACTCTTGACTCGCCTGTAGACATTGCTAACTGCGGTGGCCTTAGACGTCCGGGAGTAGACCGGATCCACATAGCCTGGTGTTCCCATGTTTTGAGTCGTGCCTACAGTCGTGCCCTCTCCCACCCTCACCAGCCTAAAGTCTGCAATCTTGGCCTGGTGAGTGGTCGAATGATATGATAGTACGAATTAGCACCAAAAAGGGAACAGGTGATGGAGGAAGAAAGGTGCAAGAGCATGAAATTTGGCACTTATTTAGAGATAGATGTGAGGGACTCATATTTATAGTACTGATTGCTTCCTGACAGTATTAAGCTACCGTGCATCCTTGTGCAACCACACGCGCTTGCCTGCATGTCATTGGTGATGAGGATGTTGGCGGGCTTGATGTCGCGATGCGCAATGTCAAAGCTGTGGAGGTCCTCAAAGCCACGCGCAACACCAATGAGAATGTCCAATCGCTGCTGGAGACTCAGAGGAGCAGGTGCGTCTGCAACAATGTCAAAGCCAAGGGATGAGCTTCACAGCAAGCATCAAGCGGACAACATGAGTGGCCTGGCCTACCATGAGTGGCACTGCTCAAGTTAATGCTTAACAATAATTCGTTAACACTTACTTGGTCCTAGGGCTGAGAAAAAAAACGAACACCTGTTCGGTTTGCCTCGAACACGTTCGAGGCGAACCGAACAGGTTTTGTCTTCTGGCTTTAGGTGTTCGCCGAACAATGTTCGATAATCGCCCGAACACGTTCGTGTTCGGGCCGCTGCTGCAATTTGCCCCGCGACGAACACGAACGTGTTCGAGGTTCGCCTGAACACGCCTTCACAGGAGAACGGCGAACACCTGTTTTTGCTCAAAGTGTTCGCCGAACCGAACAGTGTTCGGTTCGGCAAACGGCTGTGTTCGTGTAGGGGCGAACACGAACACGTTCTATCCACTTGTGGAGGTCACCGCTGGGCACAAACTCGTAAATCAGGACTTGCTCAATCGTAAACCTGACGTCCCCTCCCACTGCAAACCCCAACAGTCGCACAATGTCGGGATGGTTCTTGTCAGCCATTTGCATGGCCTGGAGAACCAGAACACAAGAGCGGGAAAAAGAAGCCGGAGAAAGAAAGAAAGAGCAGGTTGAACAGGGAAGGAAAAACATTGTTTCTTCTTGCTCAACTAGGGAAAATGAGATTTACAGATCACAATATGTGTAGCGCTATTCTAGGTTGAGTTTCTTTCTTTTGTGGAAGTAAGGGAGAACCAATTTTTTTTTTTTCCTCATGCACAGTGCGCTCACCTCCTTCTGGAAGTCCACGGCTACGAGCTTGGTGCGCTTGACAGCCCACGGTGTGGTGGCATCGTGGGGAGAGACGCCCTTGTAGACATCACCAAAGGCACCCGAGCCAAGCAGATTGTCCTGCGACCAGTCGTTGGTGGCCTTGAGCACCTCCTCCAATGAAAACTCCGTGCAATGCGAGGCTGCCAGGCTGGTTCCCGGGCCTGCTCATCGGGTGGTGGGTGAATGGCGAGGAGGCAATTAGAGAGCCCTCGCGCTGTCCATATCGTGCAGAAAAGGAAGAGGAACGTCTCAACTCGGAGCTTTGAGGCGGTGTGGAGGTGGGCAGCAGATCATCTGAGCACATGCAGCACATCTCAGCCCTGGAATCCCGCTGCTCGTACCTCTTGAACTTCGTTGCTTCTGGCGCCTGAAGCAGAGCAGCATGGCAGCCAGAAGCAGGAGGAGAACGACTACAGCAGCAACAGCAATGCCGATGATGGCTCCTATTGGTACACCCCCGCCGCCTCCACCTCCAGATGATGCTGCACGAGCACAACACAACACAATCATGTCGGATAAGCAGAGAAAATGTGATGACCATCACAACAGCACAAGCACGCCTTGGCTGAAGTCAAACAGGCACAGCTCTTTGGCCCCCATTGACCCGATTGTTCTTGGCTTGGCATGTCGAATAGGTGTTTTGACAATTCTGGTAGAAGGCCGCGAATAGCGAATGGATTTGGCTGCAGCTGGTGCTATCAGTAGGAGGACAAGTGAGACCCGTGCCAGTGGTGTTGCTGCAATGGAGGTGGGAAGATCGACACAGGAGAGAATATGCATGTGATTTGAGGTTGGTATGTGGCACTGCCATGTGACTCTACACTTATGCTTGGACAACTTGAGCACTAGACAGGAGGCAGAAACACAATCACATGCTGTCAACGGGGCATGGGCAGGCATACCAAAGCCTGGTTTGGATTAAGGGATTTTTTTTTTTTTTTTTTTTTTTTTTTTTGTTCGAACCGAACTAGAGTTACTTTATTGCCCTTTGTATTGAGGCGGATCTGTTTGGCCGGGTTAGAATAGGCAAAACTGTTTGGCCGGTTCAATCTCTGTTCGAAACGAAAACCTGAGCGCCTCGAGTTCCTCGGTTTCAAGTTCAGGTAAAAATGTGAGGCTGGAGCTTATTATTAAGCCAATCCATCAGGTCACACTAACTGCTTCCCAAACCAGCCTTGCCTTTGGATTTTTAAGCTTAGTTAGGCTCTTTGTTTGAGCGTTAGAAACAGAATATGGAGAGTCTTTGGGTAGTAGATCAAGAAAAATCGTGGCCGTGCTGTGGGTTGGTGAGTTTTGGCTGGTCGTTGAGGTTTTGGCTGGTCGTTGAGATTCCTAGACAAGCACGTGTGAAGTGTGATGAGTTGGTGATTATTGGCTGGTGGTTGGGTTTCCCTAGATAGTAAAAGAAGAATCTATGTGGCATGCTGGCTGGTGTTGGATTTGGGTTTTCTAGATAGTATAGGGGGAAGCACGGTGGGTTGGGTTCCCTGGCAGTCGTCATATTGACCCTCAGAACCAACGCACCCCACTGCACCCCTTAGGGCGTGGAATATTTGAAAAAAAAAAAAAATGTTCGAACGTGTCACTAAAACAGGGCCATTGTCAGTTTCTTCTTATCAGTTAGGGTGGACGTTCAGACCAAGCCTTGTATGGACCACAAAGTCGGCAACATTTCCTGCGGGATAAAAAAACCACAAACATTGTGTTACAAAAGAGCATCATAATCATTTTACACTGCCCCAACAACTTTTCCGCCATTCCAACAATATAACCCTTTTTCTCTTGAATATTCGGATGATGATTTCCCCTTAACATATTGCTCTTGGCAGTTCGCACAATTGGGAGGATTGAAGCTGAACTGCATGTTCTCTAGACAAACAATTTCTACTCATTGATTTTTACTCGACTAGAAATGTCTTGTTTTTTCAGGAGGGTGGGGGGGGGGGGGGGGGGGGAGGGGGCAACCTGAATTGAAAAGTTCATGGGTTAAAAGAAGAGTCAAGTTTCACTTGACTCGTTATCTCACCTGTTTATTAAAAACAGTTTTGAAGTATTTTTCCCGGCTTAAAATTATATCCAAAGACCTGTTTTGACAATAGTTGGCTGAGGCACCAAAATCAAAGCACAGACAGTCTCACACATCCCCAAATTCGAACACTGTGCATGGGACAAATGGATGGGCAATGCAGCAGGTGGCTGATGGGCAATGCAGAGTGCCAGCCATCGAGCAGTACACATTCATGTGAAATCGAGGAATGCCAGCCAGCTTACAGGGTTTCCAAATGAGAAAGGCTCCCAAATGTAGTTGGAATAGGCCCGATGAACTTGTTTACGTACAAACCCCTGTCCATAGGGGCATGATTAGTCCGGAATATTCAGAGGAAGGCCAAAGTGGAGGGATGATTCTAACAGAAACCATCGAATAAAAAAAATCGATAAAGACCAGTTGGAAGATTGGTGGAGAGGAACGAAGGGGGTGGGAACACGATGCGATGGACGGATCGGAGCGGTGCAAGCAAGAGGGGGTGGCAACACGACGTGGTAAGTGGAGTGTTTTTGAGATTCTCAAAAACACTTTACATTGAAGGGGGTGGCAACACGATGCGGTGAGTGGGCGTGCAGAGTGCATGGGCAGTGGAGGAGTGCCAGCACAGCAGTGATGCGCACATGGCATGCAGCAAAGCACCCAGTGGAGAGAGCAGCACGCAGGTGGAGCAAACCCAGTGTGCTGCTTACAAGTATGTCAGTGCCGTGAGCGCAGAGATGCTGTCGGGAATGGAGCCCGTGAGAGCGTTAAGGCTGAGATCCCTGTGTGGGTGGGTGAGTTGGGCACGATGAGACGACAGGCTCTAATCCCTTTCCACAGAGGGTGGCTCGAACGTGGAAGGATAAATAGTTAGGGGTTAGACCAAAGCAAGCAAGTGTAGCGGACTGACTGAAAGTAGAGGTTGAGACTGTTTAGTGGCAGAGTTGTGCCGATGCAATAAAAACGTGGCTGCAACGAAATACAACAAGTAGGTTGGTGCAGCAGGGAGAATCAAGGAATGGCTAAGCGATTCAGACAGAAGAGGGGGGAGTGGGGGGGGGGGGGAAGGAGTGGGCATGCGGAGTGCATGGGCAGTGGAGGAGTGCAGCAGTGATGCGCACATGGCATGCAGCACCCAGTGGGCTGAGCAGCACGCAGGTGGAGCAAACCCAGTGTGCCGCTTACAGGTATGTAAGTGAATTGAGAGCAGAGATGCTGTCAGGAATGGAGCCCTTAAAACTGTTACTGCTGAGATCCCTGTGTTGGGTTGAGTAAGTTGGGATAATAAGATGAGCGGCTCAAATCCGTGTTTGCAGCTAAGCTGGATTGGTAGCTCTGTCCAGTGAGTGTTGAGCACTCGGACGATCACGTTGAGATGCTATGCTAGACGCCTGACACGGCGGCAGACACTGGACACTTGGTTTTTTTAATATATTTTTTTGGTCACCTTGGGGAATAAAAAAAGGTGCGGGAAACCACGACTGCGATTTTGACGCAAATCTTGGCGAGTTGAAATCAAAATGCATGCCACCTCGCGTCCCAACCAAGCGATAAGTAGCCAACCAATTTCCCCTCTCCAACCGAACTTCACTCCATCACATTGACTCTAAAGCTCCCAACAAACCCAGCGCACAGCCATTTCAGATATGAGAATCTAACAAATGTCAACATGCCAGCTTCTAACTCTTGTCAACCTCCTAAAAATCTAACCATAGAGTAGTCTCCCCTCCCCCCCCCCCCTTCCCCCCCCCCTCCCCCACCCCCCCCCCCCCCCCTTAAACCCCCCTCCCCCCCCTTCCCCCCCCCCTCCCCCCACCCCCCCCCCCCCCCCCCCCCCTTCCCCCCCCCCTCCCCCACCCCCCCCCACCCTTCCCCCCCCCCTCTCCCCCCCCCCCCCCCCCGGTCTGCAGATTGTGGCTGGAACTTAGCAGGATCAACTGTTTTGAAAGGGCTATAGAAAGGCAAGCAAAGGATAAGACCGTGTACTACTGGTAGATGTGATTTTCTAGAACAAAAAAACATGTGGATTCAAGGTTTCGTGGTTGAGGAACAAAAGAAAGAATACAAGTACAGCAGCAGGGACGAACACGGAGTGGCAAACAGATGCAAAAAGCAGAGGGCGGGGCAAGGGGGCAGAGATGTTTGCGTGTGCAAAGAGCATGGGCAGTGGAGGAGTGCCAGCAGTGATGCGCACATGGCATGCAGCACCCAGTGGACAGAGCAGCACGCAGGTGGAGCAAACCCAGTGTGCCTCTCTAACAAGTTTGTTTTTGCTAAATGTTCGACCCCAGCATGTTGGAGTGTTCAAGGTGACTTACCAGGGACCATTCAAACCCAAACACTTTCGAGTGGCAAATGTGTTCGACGCCTCCTCCCCGGTTCAGATGTTAGAATGAATAGAATTAGAGTATCTTAGGCTTAGCTCATAGGAGAAATCGAAAATATACCACGGTTTTGGGCTATGGTGAATGGTGAATGGAGCTCATGACTTGAACCTGTGTCACGATTCTAATCTTTGCGTAGGTGCCTTCGATATAAATTCGTGACTTATAAGATAATCAGGGGATACAGTAGGCAGGATAAGGGTGGACCGGCTGAATGCCGAAGCGAACAAACAGAAACGAGAAGTTGGCGGGCGAAAGGGGACCGTCAGTACAACGGTAACCCGCCGCTGGTACTTAAGGAATTAGGCAAGCTTAGGGATATGCTTGCGTGATTGTTTTCACGCTTATGCTTACAACATTCTACGTATTCATACGTGGCTAAGCACGAGGAGCCAACCTGCGCAAGCACTGAAGAGAACGTTCGCTAACCATCTCAGCCTGCCGAGCTAGGGTTTGAATAGCCGTCTTGGCCAGGGGCTGGAGACTTTACAACGATTACGCAAGGAAAGCTGCCGATGAACAGCCGAGATTTAGTACGAACTCGACTGTGGAACGACACTGGAGAACTTAAGCCTACTGCGGGGTGGCGAGCCAACGCTGTCGTCGTGAGTGGGCGGCCAGGTCAGGCCCGCACAGAAACGAATTCACCCATATACCGGACGCCCCATCAACGAGCCCGCGCGGCTGCGGACAACATGGACAGAGATCGTACGGCTGTCTCGGACCCGGGAGATACGCCGCGAGACCATCGATGGACCGAGGAAGTTCGAACGCGGTGGCGGAACCAAGAGGTAGCGACCCCGCAGACCGGGATGCCGGGGATGACTACTAAGAAGGGAGATCCCGACCCGCGTTGGACACCGAACGTGGGCCCGGCTGAGGAGGCGCGGCAAGGAGGGACCCTGGTGTATAGCGGCGTCACGCACGTACCCGGGGATCCGCATGAAGCATCCGGAAATCGGGGAGGACGCTGGAAGGCGACGAACTTGCCAAAGGTGGAGGTAGCAGAACGCTACACGGGCATTCCCGGTGCGGGACCAAGTCTGAAGAATTACCTCATGCAGCTCTCGAGACCGTGCAGTAATGCTGGGAGCGCGATGGATACGACCCGGCGGAGTTCTTCCGGAAAATGGCGGGAACGTTGGCGGGCGAGCGGAGACGTTCTACCGCATGACGCGCGACGAGGTCCTCGAAGAATTGGCGGAAGGAGAAATTTCCAACCCTACGGCCCTGTTTCTTCAGCTGCTACGAAAGGAGTTCGTCGGACAGACAAAGGCGCGCGTCGAGGAGTTTCGGGACTTCAGGCGGAAGAAGGACGAGTCCCTGCTGGCCTATTACTGCCGACTCCGCGAACTAGCTGAGGATCTGGAAAGCAAGGACGAGCGCTTGCTCGTGAGGAAGTTCGTACGGGGTCTGGAAGACGAGCTACGGGGGGTGGTGCGGAGCACCGTCTACGGCGTAGGCGCTGACATCACCCTCAAAGAGGTCTACCTGCTGGCGAAGAAGACGGAACAGGCGCAGCGACTGCTAGATCTGGTAGATTCAGAAGGGAGGAGCCGGGCGAAGACGAGCTGGGCGGCAATGGCCGTACCGGAGACATTCCTCGGGAGCGGTAGCCGCGCGGAACCTCGGATCTGTCACACTTGCGGAGAGCACGGGCACTTGAAACGGGATTGCCCTAAAGCGCCGATCTGCGAGCAATGTGGGAAACGAGGGCATCGGAAGGAAGAATGCTACAGCTGGCCAAGAGAGGCGTCGGGGGCAACAAGGGAGGAGCTCCAAGCCGAGGTCTGTCGCCTACAGCAGCGACTGAAGCAGTTACCTAATCCGAAGGAGGTGAAAGCTCGGGCGCTGCTGGCGTACGAAGAGATTAAGGAAGACGAAGAGGAGGGGGAAGAGGACTACAAGCGGGAGTGATGGCATATCCCAGGGCGCGAGACGACCTCCGACTCCGACTGAGAGCGAGCCAGTCCCAAGACAGTGATGCTACTAGCGGGCCTCGCCAACGGAGTAGCCAAACAGAACGGACTAGGCATCCTGACATGCGTCGACACCCGAATGAAAGGCTAGTGTGCCAAGCGTCGGTGTTGATAACGGAGAAGGGAAGTAGTACGGTGGGAGGCCTACCCGTGAAGCAGGCCATCATCGATACGGGCGCACACCATGTGCTGATCGGAAAGGGACTCGCCAAGCAGCTGAAGTTGGATGTGGCCGGCCAGACCATAGAGAGGGGGATCCTACTCATGACCGCCGAAGGAGGGGAGCCCAAGTGGATGACAAAAACGAGAAGACCGGTGGAAGTGGTGCTCCTACCCGGGACCGAGAAGGAGTGCTGCATCCGTCTGCAGTGCGGGGTCTCGGAATTCGAGGACTATGATGTCCTCGTAGGGATGGAGCTCCTCTACCGCGTAGGAGCCACCATATGCACTTGGCAGGAGAAGGTTTTGTACCGGGTGCAGTACTGGGACCCAGAGAGCTCCGTAGGCACGCTGTTGGTACGGTTCGTTCGGCAGGAGCCGCGGGAAGCGTATCAGGCGCAGAGACAGGATCTGACCGAGGAGCTAGATGAATGGCACTGGGAGAGGTACGGGGAGGAACACGAACGACGATCGAGAAGCTGACATCGGGACAGGACCCACCCGCCCTGTCAGAGTGCGTCAGTCCCGTATGGGCCCTAGAGGGGTCCCTCCGCGTAGTGGAGTTATACGGAGGAATCGGGAGCGGTCTGGTTGCGGCGTTACGAGCAGGGTGCACTATCAAGCAGTGGATCCACGTAGAGCGCGATCCGGTGGTACGGAAAATGGCACGGCACCATGCCAAGCTGCTAGCGGAAGAGTACCCAGATCAGATGTGGGAGAACGGGGAGTACACGATGTCCAAGAGATCTCCGAGAGGGTGTTGGACGACTGGGGGCAGGTGGACCTGGTCATCACTAGATGGGAGTGTCAAGGGTACTCCAGGGCAGGGGAAGGCCGGGGTATGGAAGACGCAAGAGGAGCGTCATTCCGAGACCTCCAACGGGTGTTGGAGATGATTCAGCGGCGCGAGGGGGAAGTTGCATTTGTCCTGGAGAACGTGGACATGGCGGAAGATAAGAGAGAGCCGGTGAAGCGGGCGTTTGAGGAGATATCAGGGGTACTGGGAAGGGGGGGTACCAGTCGACGCGGCGCAGCTGGGATCTCGAGCGCACCGATCGCGGAGATATTGGCAGAATGTGATGTCCACGGCGGCGTTGCGACATTCGTTGGCGCTGATGCAACGCCCGGAGCCGCGCTTAGTGAGCGATATATTAGAGCCAAATCGCATGCCGGCCCCCGTGACCTGTCCCGATCACCCGTCGCAGTATCAATGTAACGAGCCGGGCAAACCCAAGCAGGCTCTGCCCACGCTAGTGTCCTACGCAGAGGCACGGGGGTTTGTCATGGAAGGGGAGCTGCCAGGACCAGGGATGATCTACGACGTGCGGAAGGGAATCTGGGAGCAGCCGACGGCGAATGAGCGAGAGCAGCCATGGGGCACTTGTGGGGAGCCACAGCACACCCCGAAGTGACAGAGCAGCAGCGTCGTGCCGCCTTAGGCCGAGCTATGGACGTGAACGTAATGACATGGCTGCTGGAGACCCTGCGAATGCACCTAAAGGCGAAGGAGCTGCAGAGAGATATCGCGTATAGCGAGCAGAATCGGGAGCTCGAGTCGGCGGAATGGCATAAGAAAGCTTTAGCCAGGATGGAGGAGAGATACGACGAGAGGATAGACGAAGGATGGGCGTACATGGCGATGGAGGGGATGGAGGGAGAGACCGAAGGAGATACGGAGGCGGTAGTGAAGAAAACGGGACAGGAAGACCGAGGGCCAGACGATGACTGGATATTCGGAGGAGGGATGGATGCAGTAGCGGCGGCAGCCTTGCAGGAAGTGCTGAAGCAACACCGCGGGACCTTCGCGTACACCCTGCAGGAGCTGGGGAAATGCAAGACGCACGAGATGAAGATCGAGCTCACCAGCGGAGTCCCGATATACCAGCGGAAGCGGCGGGTGAGTCCTAAAGACATTGACATCTGCACCGAGAAATGCAGTGAACTGTTAGAAGTGGGGCTGATCCAGCGGTCGGAGAGCGACTACGCCGCAGCGATGGTCGTGGCCTCCAGGAAGGATCTGACAGGGGCAATGTCAGCTAGAAGGATGTGCGGGGATTATCGGAGCTTGAACAAAGTTACTGTCGCGGACCGATACCCCATGCAGTCGGCGGAGGAGATTTTCGAGAAGCTGCAGGGGGCGAAGGTGTTCTCCGCCTTAGATTTGCGGCAGGGATTCAATCAGATCCCGATCAGGATGGCCGACCGCAAGAAGACGGCGTTCCACGGGCCGAACTGCTTATATGAATGGCTATTAATGCCATTCGGGATGAAGAACGCGCCGGCCTTGTTCCAGCGTATCATGGACACTATACTCCGGGGGGTGCCAGCGGCGGCATGCTACATCGACGACGTGGTGGTCTTCAGCCCTGACGCGGACCAACATGTGAAGGATGTGAAAGCGACACTAGACGCCATTCGAGAGGCCGGGCTCACCTGCCACCCGAAGAAGTGCAGTTTCGGGAACACAGGGGTGAAGTACTTGAGGTTAGAAGTCCAAGGGGGGCAGCTGGGAATTCAGCAAGCGAAAGTGGAGGTCTTGGATAAAGTTCCGCAGCCGAAGGACCGAAGCACGCTGCGAGCAGTGCTAGGGCTCCTCAACTACTATCGGAAGTTCATATAGAACTTCAGCAAGACAGCGGCGGCTCTGAACCGGCTACTAAGGGAGGATCAGAAATGGAAGTGGGGGGAGGCAGAGCAGGAGGCGCTGCAAGCGCTGCTGAGGCCAGTAAAAACGGCTACCGTGTTGACGCTGCCAAGCAAGGGAGACCCGTTCGTGCTCTACACGGACTGGAGCAGCGCGGGGATGGGGGAGATCCTATGTCAGAAGAGGGAAGGCGAGGAGAAAGTAGTAGCCTTCGCCAGCCGGAGCTGTAACCCCGCGGAAGCCAAATACAGCTCGTACGAGGGCAAAGGGTTGGCAGCCGTGTGGGCGATCACACATTTTCGGGTGTACTTGCAGGGGAGACGGTTCGAGCTGATGACAGATCATCAGCCGTTGACATGGCTGATGACTAATCAGGCGCTGACGGGGAGAAATGCGCGATGGGCAATGCGGCTCCAAATGACTTCTCCATTCGGCACCGAGCGGGCAAAACCATGCAGCACGTGGACGGGCTGTCGCGAAACCCTCCTGATCACCGACCTATGGCATGCCTAGTGGCGTTGGCGAGAGAGATAGACGCGGAAGGGGCAAGCCGTGAAAAGGGGAAGGGGCCAGCCGACGTGTGGGACGATCGAGAGGTCCTGGACTGGGTGCAAGGAAAGACCTCCGAAGAGACCCCCGTCAGCGAGAGGGCCAGGGCCAAAGGAGCCCATTACCGATGGTACCAAGAGCAGCTGCAGAAGAACACACGGGACGGGTGGAAACTGGTTCCACGAAAGCACGAACGCGAACAGATCATACGGAACGTCCATCGGCAACTAGGGCACTACGAAAGCCTGTGCATTGCTCAGCTAGTAGAAACTGGATGGTGGTGGGACGGGATGAGGGAGGAAATCCGGGAATGGGTGGACGGGTGTGAGCTCTGCAGCAGGAATAAAGCAGAGCTGGAACGGGGAAGGAAGGAGTTGCAATCGTTACCCATACACGGGATCGGGTTCAGATGGTCATTGGACCTGGCGGGGGAGATGCCGCTGAGAAGGAGAGGGAAGGGATACATCCTGATCATGATTGAGCACGGTAGCAAGTGGGTAGAAGTGAGGGCCCTCCCCAACAAGAACTCAGCCAGAATAGCTGAAGCATTTGAGGAGCAAGTGCTCACCAGGTTCGGGGCGTGTGGTGAGGTACTCACAGATCAGGGGACAGAGTTCATGGGGGAGTTCGATAAGCTGTTGCAGGCCACCGGTATCACTCATCGGAGGACGTCCAGATACCACCCACAGCGTGACGACCTCACGGAACGGTTCGTACAGACGGTGAAGCGGGGGCTGCGGGCTTACGGGGAACAGTACAAGCGGGATTGAGATGCGCGATTACCGTGGGTGGTGGCAGGATATCGGTTCAGCAAGCAAGCAGCGTTAAAAGACTTGTCGCCCTACTACCTCCTCCTGGGGCGAGAGCCGGTGTTACCTGTGGACGCGCCGAGGATACTGACGGGGTCGGTGCGAGTGGAGAAGGAAGAAGATTGGGTGGGGCTGACAGAGGCGAGAGCCAGGTACCTGAGAGAGTTATTACCGCGGCGCTGGAGAACCTGCACGTGGCACAGCTGCGAGATGCGCGACGGTACAAGAGGCGGGGGGAGCTTCAAGCTGGGAAGAAGGACAGGGCACTGGGGGCAGGGGAGGAAGTATACTTGAAGCAGGCCAAGCATGACCTGATGGACATTGGGCTGAGCACGGAACGTTGGAGAGTTAAGGAAGTGAATGACTCTCGAGTGGTGGTCCTCGTGGGCGAGCAAGGGCAGAGGAGGACGGATCATTGCACCAACGTGGCTAGGGCCAAAGAGAGACCCGCGGGGCGAAAGGACACACAGCCACGTAAGGAAGGCATCCATCGGCAGCCTGCAGGGGCTCAAGGACAGCCGCGGAGGGGGCAAGTGGGGAGAGTGGCTGGACTCAAAGGAAGGATGAGTAGAGAGCTGAGGAGCCTTCAGAAGCCAGGCTGAGAGTGGCGGGAGAAGAAGAGGAGCCAGGAGATACAGGAGAGGCGAGAGCAGAGCAGGAGGAAGAGGAGACAAGAGGTGCAGGCGAGCCGAGAGCCGAAGATTCCGATAGTTGTCAGATTCTAATCTTTGCGTAGGTGCCTTAGATATAAATTTGTGACTTATAAGATAATCAGAGGATACAGTAGGCAGGATAAGGGTGGACCGGCTGAATGCCGAAGCAAACAAACAGAAACGAGAAGTTGGCGGGCGAAAGGGGACCGTCAGTACAACGGTAACCTGCCGCTGGTACTTAAGGAATTAGGCAAGCTTAGAGAGATGCTTGCGTGATTGTTTTCACACTTATGCTTACAACATTCTACGTATTCTGACGTGGCTAAGCACGAGGAGCCAACCTACGCAAGCACTGAAGAGAACGTTCGCTAACCATCTCAGCCTGCCGAGCTAGGGTTTGAATAGCCGTCTTGGCCAGGGGCTGTACTCTTTACAAGTGGGGAGAGTGGCTGGACTCAAAGGAAGGATGAGTAGAGAGCTGAGGAGCCTTCAGAAGCCAGGCTGAGAGTGGCGGGAGAAGAAGAGGAGCCAGGAGATACAGGAGAGGCGAGAGCAGAGCAGGAGGAAGAGGAGACAAGAGGTGCAGGCGAGCCGAGAGCAGAAGATTCCGACACCTGTTCGAGTTTGGGTCAAAAACCTTAGTGTACGACCTTAAACTCAACACTGCTCGACTCTTTGGTCGATCAGTCGACTCGAATCTCACTTCTGAAAAAAACAAAATCCGGCCCCAACTGTTCGAGTTCAGTTCGACACAGGTACATGTTTGAATTCGTTCTCATCAAACGTGTTCGGTCCGATGGTGTCTCATGTCCACTTACAAGTATGTAAGTGACTTGAGCGCAGAGATGCTGTTGGGAATGGAGCCTTTGAGATAGTAATTAATGCCAAGATCCCTGAATTGGTTGGGTTGAGTGAGTCGGGCATCATGAAACAACAAGAATCCAAAATCCCTGTCTGCAGAGGGTGGCTGGAACTTTGGACTGATCAGTTCAAAAGGGCTATAGGAAGGCGAGCAAATGCCGAGGACTGACAGAGATTGTAAAGGTTAAGATTGTATAGTGGCAGTTGTGGTGAGATCTGCCGAAACGTTTGACATGTAGATTCAGTGTTTCGATTTTCAGGAATAAAAGCATGAATTTGAAGCACAGAAGCAGGGAGGAACCGAAGTGGAAATGGGATTCAGACAGCAGAGTGCATGGACAGGGGAGGAGTACCAGCAGTGCTGCGTACATGGCATGCAGCACCCAGTGGAGAGAGCTGCACGCAGGTGGAGCAATCCCAGTGTGCCTCTTACAGGTGTGCAAGTGACTTGGGTGCGGAGATGCTGTCGGGAATGGAGCCCTCATAAGAGTTACTTTTGAGATCCCTGTGTTGGGTTGAGTGAGTTGGGCGTAATGTTGCAAGAGGTTCAAATCTGTGAGCGAGTGCTGCGAGTGCAGAGATGCTGTCTTCCTGGAATGAAGCTGTTGAAAGAGTTGCAGTTGAGATTCACTTTTGAGGCGCCTCAAAAGTCGTCTGCCGGGAGAATGAAGCTGTTGAGAGAGTTGGAGTTGAGATTCCCGTGTGGGGTTGAATGAGTTGCGTGAGATGAGACAAGGGGCTCAAATCCCAGTCCACAGGGGGTAGTTGGAGCCTGGAAGGATTGACCTGTTAGGGGCTCTAGAGAAAGCCAAGCGAATGTGGAGTACTAGCTGAGATTTTCAGCGGTAGCATCACTGTCTTGGGGGGGAGGGGAGACTATTCTATGGTTAGATTTTTAGGGCAAGGACGGCCCCGTTGCGACTCACAGGGCAAGGACGGCCCCGTTGCGACTCACAGGGCAAGGACAGCCCCGTTGCGACTCACAGGGCAGGACTGCCCCGTTGCGACTCACAGGGCAAGGACGGCCCCGTTGCGACTCACAGGGCAAGGACGGCCCCGTTGCGACTCACAGGGCAAGGACGGCCCCGTTGCGACTCACAGGGCAAGGACGGCCCCGTTGCGACTCACAGGGCAAGGACTGCCCCGTTGCGACTCACAGGGCAAGGACGGCCCCGTTGGGACTCACAGGGCAAGGACGGCCCCGTTGCGACTCACAGGGCAAGGACGGCCCCGTTGCGACTCACAGGGCAATGACGGCCCCGGTGCGACTCACAGGGCAAGGACGGCCCCGTTGCGACTCACAGGGCAAGGACGGCCCCGGTGCGACTCACAGGGCAAGGACGGCCCCGTTGGGACTCACAGGGCAAGGACGGCCCCGTTGGGACTCACAGGGCAAGGACGGCCCCGTTGGGGCTGCAGGTGACGCCAGCCCACGCAGAGCACGCCGTGGTGGCGTTGCTGTTGCCCGCCCACGCGCCCCCCCACGCCTCCTGCAGCTGCACCAGCGCGCGCACTGCCCGCACACCGCGCAGGTGCATGGGGATGGGGATGAGGATGATGATGGGGAGAAAAGGGCCATGGAGGTGACGTGGGGACGGGGCGATGGGGGGGACGGGGCGATGCGGGGGACGGGGAGATGGGGTGAACGGGGTGATGGGGGGAACGGGGAGGTGACGGTAATGGGGATAATGGGGAGAACGGGGATACTCAGGGTAATCGATCGAGATACTGCGGAACAGGGAGCAGTGATGTAGTGCAGGCACCAGATCAGCTGCATCAATGCACGGTGCATTGAGATGCAACAACGCACTCGCTCCCACCACGCCGCGCACCCACTCCCACTCCCAATGCCCCACTGCCAATGCCCCACTCCCAATGCCCCACTGCCAATGCCCCACTCCCAATGCCCCACTGCCAATGCCCCACTCCCAATGCCCCACTCCCAATGCCCCACTCCCAATGCCCCACTCCCAATGCCCCACTCCCAATGCCCCACTCCCAATGCCCCACTCCCAATGCCCCACTCCCAATGCCCCACTCCCAATGCCCCACTCCCAATGCCCCACTCCCAATGCCCCACTCCCAATGCCCCACTCCCAATGCCCCACTCTTCCCCTCCACCACCCTTACCTCATCCCCGCTACTCACACTGCGACGTCCCTAGAGCCACGGGCCTCGCAGCAGCAGCGGCGGCGGCGGCGGCGGTAACTTCAACCCGCAAAAGCGCGCGGCGATCCCGCGCGCCGCCTTGGCTCCCCCCGCCTTCTCCGCGGTTGCGCCAGGAGCTCGAATTCCCCCAGGCGACACTGGGGAACTCGAGCCACGCGCCGAGAGACGGTTCCGCCGCATGGCGGAGCGGAGAAGGCGCGCGCAGGCGGTGGTTGCCGCGCGGAGGGGGTGGACGGTGGCGAGGGGAGACGGGGCGGCGAGGCGGGGAGGGCAGCGGTGGGGGCGCGGCGTTGCGGGGAAAGCAGTCGGCGGCGGCAGTGAGGATGAGAAGAGGTACGAGGAGCAGGCGCGCTGCGGCCGCCAGCACGCGCGGAGACGAGAAAACGGCGCTGCTGCTGCCGCCGCCGCTGGTGCTGCTGCTGCGGCGGCGGCGGCCCGTCTGGCTTGCAGGGGAGTGAGAGCTGGCGGCGCGCCGTGCACTAGTACTGCCAGTGAGGCTGGTAGCGCTACTTGTGGTATTTCTACTACTGGGGATGCTGGTGTCGAGCACTTGTGCAGCGCTTGTGCTACTAGCCGGGAGAGTGATAGTAGTAGCGCGGGTGCGGCGAAGATTGAATTGCGGCGTCATGGACGGAGAGGTTGGTGAGCGAGAGGGTTGAGAGAGTGAGGGGGGGGAGAGCGAGAGACACGCAGTCTGGACGTCGGTCGCTCACGCTCACGGTCACGGCCAAACGTGACGGTCGACGAGCCAATTGGCAACGCCGGTGCACACGCCGCCGCCGTCGGTCGCGCAGGTGCTACCTCTACTGGTACGACAAGGGACTGCCGCGACTTCGATTAGTGGTAGTACGAGCCCGTCACCCTCGGCGTGCGGCGGCTGGGTTTTGAGTCGACTTATAAGTCGACTGCTTTTTTACTCGACTCAAAAGCGGACTGCAGTAACCTCCGAGGTTGAATCGTAGTAGTACGAGGCCGTCACCCTCGGCGTGCAGTGGCTGGGGAAATCCGGAATGCGTCAAGTGGTACTCACTTGAATCCGGGCGTTCTATTACTAGTATGACGCTGCGACAGTCCGCCGGAATCGCCCACTTGAAGTTTGTTTCGCGCAGAAGAATGATCGTGCCGCATCGTTTCCTCCAACCAACCCTGCGACTGCACTCCAGCTTGTTGTGCTACCGTACTCCCATTCGTCACTGGGGGAAACGAAACGAGTTCTCCCACACACTCCCACACTCATCAGAGTTGCTTACATCATAGTTGTATTGTAATTGTACCACTACTCACGATGGGTCACTCACTCATGACGACGTGTTCTTGCAGCACTGTCTGTGTGCTTGAACCAAGTCCGAGAGAGCTACAGTGTAACCACATGCTGGGTGTGTGAGCAGCTCTGAGCAAGCATGTGAATGTCGCGTCGCGTGGATAAGGAGTATCCGCCAGCCATTTTCTGGTCCGACCGTGACAAAACAAGAACCCTGGTGGTTTAGTAAGGTGTGATGCGTTCAAGAGGGATCGGTTATTGGACAAGAGTTCGATAAAGTCTCCTTCGGTACCCGGTTGATTGCGGTCAGGAACTACACACAAAATCAACCCTCGGTTAAAATTGTGTGGCGGAATGCCAACAGAAAGCCCAGCTGATCCAGTAGTGTCCGAAAATTCATGGAATTCGGATTCGCGGTTGATTCCTTCGTGGGGCGCACGCGCACAACTTGCGCGCAATGCGAATGTGCTACCTCCGCAGCCTGATTGCGAATGTGCGGTGCCAGTGGGTACTGGGTAGCTAGCGAGGGGAGTGTAGCACATATACACTAAGTCTCGTGCCAAATCGCCTTTCCCCTGCATACTCCACCGCTTCTGGCGCCTCCTCGCCGCCTCGCCCGCTTGCCCGCGAATCGGCTCACTTCTCTTTCCCCTAGCCCCGCTCCTTGCCCCGAGCCGCACGATACTCATTCCCCCAGAGCACGCCAAGTTTCCGCACTGCTACTTCATCTAGTGCCATTCCACCGTGCTCCTCCGCGCCTTCCGCCCGTACTCCGCGTCCCGGAGCAACTTCCGCGCGCGCTCGTGCTCCCCGCACCCCCCCCACGTTGGCTAGTATTGGCACGACCGTTCCACCTTCTCCCGGCGCTCGTTGCGCGCAGAGAGAGGGGAAGCGGGGGGGGAGGTGGGGAGGATGGGCAGGGGAAGATGGGTATGGCAACCGAGAGTGGTTTGCGCGCGTGTATGATAGCGTAAGCTGGCCGCTGAGACGTTGGAGTGGTTCTTTAGAACCAACTGGTTTGCACGTGGTGGCTTGCTGCGCGTATGCATGGCAACTTGCGTTGCACGTGGTGCTACGAGTGGCGGTGGCAGCGAGGCAGAAGGAGAGAAGTGGAGACGGGCAAGGGCGGATGGGACGCTTTGTGATGGGGAGGAGGCGAAGGAGTGCAGTGCGGTGATGGGTGGTGAGGTGTGTGGGCGGGAGGAGAGTGGGTGGGAAGGAGGGGGGAAACGTGTGGAGGAGGGGAAGAACGGGGAGGATAGGGAGGAGGGGGAGGAGCCAGCGGGGGGGGATGAAATGAGAGAGTGTGTGGAGGAGGGGGGGGAGGGGAAGGAAGAAGAGGAGGATGATGGTGAGGAATGGGCAGTGATGCATGGGAATGACGAGGGGGAGTGTGAGTATGAGGAGGAGGAGGAGGAGGAGGAGGAGGAGGAGGAGGAGGAGGAGGAGGAGGAGGAGGAGGAGGAGGAAGAGGAGGAAGAAGAAGAGAAAGAGGAGGAGGAAGAGGAGGGAGAAGAAGAGAAAGAGGAGGAGGAAGAGGAAGAGGAGGAGGAGGAGGAGGAGGAGGAGGAGGGAGGGAGAAGGGAGGACAACCGGGAGAAGGAGGCAGGTGCGAGGGGAGAACAGGGAGGAGGCAGGGCTGTGGGGCGGAGAGGGGGGCACGAGGCCGAGATTTCACACCAGGGTGGCAGCAGCAGAGGCAGAGCGCATGGGGCCAGGGCTGCGTTGGGGGAAGAGCGAGATGGGCATGGGCGTGCTGATGTGCGTGCTGGTGGTGATACTCATGGCGTCACGAACCGATGCCTTAGCATAGGCATGGAGGGCAGGGAGGGCGGGGAGGGCAGGGAAAGGAGGGAGAGGAGGGAGGGTAGGGAGGGCAGAGAGGGCAGGGAGGGAAGGGAGGCAAGGGAGGGCACTGAGGACAGGGAGGGCGAAATGGACATGGGGGGCATGGAGGTGGATGTGGGGGAGCTGCTGCTGTGGCTGCATGCCAATGGCGCCACTCCTGACCCACACACATGGCCCTTCAAGGTGCGTTCATGCATCTGTCTTGTATGGCCATGGAATGATGACATCCTATGCAATGCAGTACCATGCGGTGCCATGCAGTGCCATGCAGTGCCATGCGGTGCCATGCAATGCAATGCAGACGTCTTTGGACACTCACACTTGACCAAACGTCTTTGGATCAGCTCTGCTCTCTGCATTGCACAGTGCAAATCTCCTCTCTTTTTCCTGCGTTTTCTCTCCCCTCTCCCACACCTGTCTACTGCACTCGCAACCCACCTCTTTCGTTTTGTTCCCGTGTCCTTGGGGTGGCATGGCGTGGTGTGGCGTGGCATGGCATGCCATAGCGTGGCATGGCGTGGCATTGCATGGCATGGCATGGCATGGCATGGCATGGCGTGGCATGGCATGGCATGGCATGGCATGGCATGGCATGGCATGGCGTGGCATGGCATGGCATGGCATGGCGTGGCATGGCATGGCGTGGCATGGCATGGCACATCGCACGTTATCAGGTGGTGGTGTGTCCGCTGCTGCATCTGCCTCCTGGATCCAGACATGCAGGTCCCAGAGGCAGGTGAGAGAGAAAAGGGTAAGCAAAGAGACGCATGGGTTGCAATAGAGGTCGCATGTGGGGTGTGTGTGTGCGCATGAGTGAATGGAAGGGGCTCTGTTGTGTGTGGGGTGAAAGAGCGAGGGCAGGGGATTGTGTGTACTTGCTTGCAGCATAATTGTCTTGCCGGGGCTCGTTGGATTCATTGGATTGATCAATTGCCCACTGACCTCCGATTCATTGGATGTGTTAGTCAATGTTCTTGATGGCCGCCCCATCCCATCCCATCCCATCCTATCCCATCCCATCCCATCCCATCCCATCCCGTCCCATCCCATCCCGTCCCATCCCATCCCGTCCCGTCCCGTCCCGTCCCATCCCATCCCATCCCATCCCATCCCATCCCATCCCATCCCATCCCATCCCATCCCATCCCGTCCCATCCCATCCCATCCCATCCCGTTCCGTCCCATCCCGCCTCCCCCCTCCCTCATCACCTTGCACCCGCCCTTTTTCCAGGCCTGACCTGGGTCTCGTGGCATCTCGCCGCATAGCACCAGGAGAGCTGCTCATCTCATCCAGTTTTCCCCCATTTCTCTTTCTCGCCTCTTTCTCACCACGCCTGTGCTCATTGCCTGCCAGGCCTGACCTGGGTCTCGTGGCATCGCGCCACATAGCGCCAGGAGAGCTGCTCTTCTGCATGCCGCCCAATCTGCAGATCACTCCCGATCGCATCGCCCCCGCCTACTCGCTCCCTCACACCCACCCTTGCCCCTGCTCCTCTTGCTCCCCCTCACCCTTTCCTCCTACGCCCACTTCTGCCTCTAATCCTGGAGGGAGTAACCCAGGGAGTGAGGGGAAGGGAGATGAGAAGGGAGAGGAGAAGGGAGAGGGGAAGGGAGAGAGGAAGGAGGAGGAGCGGTGGGAGGAGGGACTTGGAGGCCTGAACAGACACTTAGAGCCTGGGAACCCTTTATTCACTGACCGTGGCAGTGGTGGCAGTAGCAGTGGTGGCAGTGGATGCAGCAGAGGGCAGGGGAGGGGCGTGGAGAGCACTAGAGATGGTGGCGCTGCTGCTGTGTGCGTCTGTACAAATCCTCCCTGTTCTGGTGGTAGTGGCGGTAGCAACTCTGACAGCAGTGGCGGCAGTAGCAGCGATGTCTGTAGCAGTGTGTGTTCACTGCCGGAAGACCGGTGGTGCAATGTTGCAGAAGCAGCACGTTGTAGTGATAGCAGCACTGTAGTAGCTGAAGCACCAGTAGCTGCGAGTTCAGCAGCATTAGTATGGTCACCATCACCATCACCATCACCATCACCATCACCATCACACTTATCATCTCGATCCCCTAACTGAGGCCTGACAAGGAGCACAGGCGTGGCAACAACAGAAGCAACAGGAGAAGCAGCAGCACCGGGATCAGCAGCGGCACCAACAGCACCACCATTACCACCAGCACCATCAGCCATACCATCAGCACCATCAGGACCATCAGCAGCACAACCATCACCAGCACCACCACCAGCACCAGCAGCACCAGCTGTACCATCAGCACCAGCAGCACCAGCGTCCTCCAATGGGTGGGCAGCGAGCACGGGCATGGCAGCATGGCTGCTGCGAGAGGTGTCCAAGGGCCACGCCTCCCCATGGGCGCCGTACCTCGCCACGCTGCCCCCCCACGTGCCGCTGCCGTCCCTCTTCCCGCTCTCCACCATCCAGCAGCTGCAGTGGCGCCCCACTGAAGCCATGGTGAGAGCTTTCTGGTTGCACACGCGATTCCGTTCCGTTCCATTCCGTTCCATTCCATGCATGCAATGAGAATCCTACCCACATAACAACCAACCGGGAGTCAGGACACTATTTTCTGGGCTCGCCCACGTGATGACAGCAGAATCTCACAGCAGATATCCACGTGATGACGGTTGTGCTTTGAGTCTTGAGACGTCTCAACCACAACTTCTATCACGTGGCGTTTCATGGAATTCATGGTGGGAGTGAGTGAATTCGACTCAAAGGTCAGCAGCTATGCTATGCCCTACTGAAGGGATGGTTCGAGGTAGGGAGTGGTGGAGGGGAGGGAGGAGGGGAGAGCAGGGGGGGAGCAGGGGAGGATATGAAAGGGGAAGGAAAGGAGGGGATGGAAAAATGCGGCGTGAGGGAAACGGACAAATGTGGGAGCATGTGGTTGGAAGCTGGAGGGCTACTTGGAGTGCAAATGCAAACTGGATGGCTGATGACGTACCATTATTGAGGCGCCTCAAAAGATGGCGCATCATTCGCTCCTTTTCTTATTCATCTTCTTCACACCAGGCGCACTGTCCCCTGCCCGCATCAAGGTGACTTTTGAGTCGACTCAAAAGTCACCTCTTCTTCACACCAAGCGCACTGTCCCCTGCCCGCATCATCCCCCACAACTTCATCATTTCGGTGGCCGGCCCCTCCTCCTTCCCTCACACATTTCTCATGCTGCACTGCCAACCTCCAACCCAACCAGCCACCCCGATGCTGCACCCCACCGCACCCCCCACCCACAGGCAGTGGCATACCGGCACGCGTACGAGCAGGAGTACCGGCGGTGCGCTCCTGACTTCATCGCCCATGCACCCCTCTCCGCCTTCCTCTGGGCCATGACCGTCATCTCCTCTCGCACCTTCTCCTCCCCTTCCCCTCCCTCCTCGCCCTCCTCCGCCTCCGCTGACCCCTCCTCTTCCTCCTTGCCACCTTCAGCCGCAGCAGCAGCAGCAGCGCCAGCGCCAGCAGCAGCAGCAGCAGCGTCAGCAGCGCCAGCAGCAGCGCCAGCAGCAGCAGCAGAGGCGTGTGAGGAGAACAGCTGGGGGGCGCTGCTGCCCCTGGCGGATCTGATGAACCACAGCGAGCACTACAACGGCACCTGGACTGTCAGTGCCAACGCCCTCCCTTTCCATCCATCCCTCCCTCCCTCATTCCCTCCCTCCCTCCCTCCCTCCCTCCCTCCCTCCCTCCCTCCCTCCCTCTCTCCCCCCTCTCGTTCTCACCATCACCCTCGCCATACCCAAAACCCCACCGTTTCCACTCCTGCATACCTTCCTGGGCCCATGATGTAAGAACGAATGGTGTAAGGTTAGTCAGTGGCCAGGTCATTGCTGCGCTGCGTGGGCCGTCAACCAAGCGCTGCCGCTTTCCCCCAACACCACAATGCAAATCCGCCCCCCGCCCCTCCTTCCCATCCTCCCCATCCTCACCTCCTTCCCTATCTTCCCCATCCTCTCCTCCTTCCCCATCCTCCCCATCCTCACCTCCTTCCCATCCTCCCCATCCTCTCCTCCTTCCCCATCCTCCCCATCCTCACCTCCTTCCCTATCCTCCCCACGCTCCTCATCCCTCCCTATGCTCTCTATTCTTCTCAATCCGCCCATTCTTGACTGCCATCCCTCGTTCAGAGCTCCTCATATCGTTTGCCACTCTCGTTGTCCCTTCATTCTTTCCCCATTCTTCCACTCTCCTCATCCCCACTGCCCCTCACTCTCTACCTTCCGCGGCCCTTGTCGCCACACCTCTCCTCGCATCCCCCTCTCCTTGCAACTTCCCTCCTCCACCATCCTCTCTCCCCAAGCTCTTCGTGTCTCATAGAAAAGTAGCTTCGTGTCCCCCCCTTTTCCTCCTTTCCCAATCCCCTCTCTTCCTCCCCACGCCCCCATTCCCCCAATCCCAGCGTGCCTCATCAGGCCACTATCTGTTCCACGCCATTGCTCCCATCGCCCCCAGTGCTGACCTCCTCACACACTACGGCGTGCGCTCCTCCCACTCCTTCCTCCTGTCCTACGGCTTCTCCCCCATCCCAACTCCTTCGACTCCCTCCCCCTCTTCCGCTCCTCTTCCGACCTGCTTGAGTTCTTCGCGGAGCATTATTTCCCCGGGGATTTTGGGGAGGAGGATGGGGAGGTGGCGAGGGGGGTGGTGGGGGAGGTGGAGGAGAGTGTGAAGAGTGTGGGGAGGGTGGTGAGGGTGCTGATTGGGACTGTGGAGGATGGAGGTGGGGAGGGGGTGGGGGAGAGTGGGGATGAGTGTGAGGGGAAGGGTGAGGGGGAGCGGGAGGGGAAGATTGATGGGGAGATTGAGGGGGGAATTGAAGGGGAGAGGGAGAAGGAGACTACTAGACGAATTGATGGGGGAAACGGTGGGTGTAGCGGTGGAGAGAGAAGGGAGAGGGTGACCATTTGTGAGGGGGGCGTGGATGGAGAAGAGGAGGAGTTGGTGCAGATTGGTTGTGATGGGGAGAGTGTGATGGAGGGTGGTGGGAGTAGTGGTGGAGAGAAGGTGGAAAACAGAGGTTCTAGATGTGAAACTAGCTGTGCAAGGTGTGAGGATGGGCAAGAGGAGGGAGCAGTGGTGGTACTAGATGCTGATGAGGAGGACGGGGGGAGAGGGAGGGCAAGAGAGGAGATGAGCGGAGCGAGGGGGGGTAGTGTGGAGGAGGAAGAAGATGGGAACAGAAAGTGGAATGGCAAAAGTGGTTTGAGAAAGGCATATGAAGCTGTGAATGGCTGGACGGAAGACGAAGGAAATACGGATAGAAGAGGGGGGGAGACAAGAGAGGGAAGTCAAGAGGGTGCCGGAATGGAGATCAATCATGCCTTGGATGAGCGGGAGGCGAGATTGCAGGAGAACGGAAAGACGGCGGAGAAAGAGGATGAGAAGAACGGGGGAAAGTAGAGTGACGCTGAGAATTGTGCAGAAGCACGTGCTTTCTCTAAAAAACCGGGAAAAACAAATGCCGCAGCGCAGAGCTCACCAGAAAAACAATCTCCGTCAAAGTGCCCCTCGGGAAAGGATTCACCAGCAGCAGAGAGATCACCAGCAACAGCAACAGTATACCTTCCATACGGGGCGAGTCTGTATGGGCCAGAGTACAGCTTTGAGGCGGAGAGGGGGTATGCGGTGTGGCCGCATGGGCATGTGGACCCTCGCATCATGGCCTCCTTTGCTGCTCTCTGGCACCTCTTTGTCTATGGCCGCGGTGAGTGCCAGCGTGTGTTGTATCGTATGCGCGAGTGTGTTCCGTGAGTGTCGTATGTATGCGCGAGTGTGTTCCGTCAGTGCTGTATGTATGCACGAGTGTCTTCCAGTCTCTGGCTCCTCGTCATCTACGGTCAGGGTGATTGCGAGTGAGCGGTTGAGGCAAGTGCGAGTGTTTGGTCTTGGTGAATATGTGGCCTGTTCTGGCAATCACTAGAACTCCTCTCATTCCTTGTGCCCCTGTGCTTGTTCCCTCCATTGTGCTAAGGCATCTCCCATTCACCCCATGCCCTTCTGCCCCCTGTTTCCCCTCTTTCCGTCCCCACAAACCCCAAATCCTCCTCCCCCGCTCCCGACAAACAGAGCCCCGGCACCATCCCATAGCCTGTGCCAGCGTTCTCTACTGCTGGGGCATCTCCCACCCGGCATTGCACCCCCTGCGCCCCCGCCTCTCTCCCCGCCTGCTTGCATGCCTGAAAGCTGCTCTGGATGGCATACACGCGCGTTGTTGTGCTGTTATTGAAGGGTTTGGAAACCGGTTGGAGGAGGATGAGGAGGAATTGGCAGGCTTGTTGGAGAGAGAGAGGAGGGGGTTGACGAAGAGGGTGGGGAAGAGGAAGAATGTGAGGAGGGTTGTGGAGGGAGGAGGAAGGGAGGGTCCCGGAGAAGGGGAGGACGGTCGGAGGGAGGAAATTTGAGATTCAAGAGAATGAGGGGAGTAAGGAAAGCGAGGAAAGTGAGAGTGAGGAGAGTGCGGAGGAGGGAGGGGACAGGAAAGGGGGCATAGCGGAGAGGGAGGCAAGGGAGAGGGAGGTGGTGTTGCGGTATCGGATAGGGAGGAAGAGGCTGGTGGGGGCATTGGAGAGGAGACTGAGGAGGTCGCTTACAGGGGGGTTGAAGGGGATGGGGGGAGGAGAGTTGGAAGAGAGGGCAGTCATGGGGAGGTTGATGGAAGGAAGCACCATGTGGTAGTAAGCATGGCTCATCTTGCAATGGAGCTGCTGTTGATGTGCTCCTACGTTCCAAGCCTTTTCTTATTGATTTCAACCACTTCCATTCTGGGCTGGTGTGTAAAGGCTGTTTAGCCAGATATCTGGGATAGAGTTTCTGATGTTCCCACCCTGTAGTGTGAGGGACGGAAATGTCAAGCAGCTTCACTTCCTCATTGATGACATTTGGTAGTCCAACTTTTGTGCTCTCAAGCTGCTGCTTGCTGGCGGGCACATGCAGCTGCAATGATTTACATGCTCCGGGATACCTGCCTTAGTGGAGCCTTTTTTTAGAAACTGAAGCTCTTTGAAGGAAGCTGCTAGCCCGTGGTACTACTGGTACGGTATTCTACTGCAATGGAAGCATCGCCTTACTACCACACACGCTCCTCCCAGAGGAAGTAGGGTATCATTTTTATCGCCACCTCCAAGAACTTGGGCGGTGTTGCTATTCCCTGGGTTCTCTATGTCAGACTTATATGACTTAACCTATGTAGGCTGTAGTGGGGTAGCACATATGGGGTACAATATTTCTAGGGTTTGTACTTGTACCCAACCCTTGCACTAGTCAATCATTCCTCGTTTCTTCACATGGTATCGAGCAGGTTCCCTAGTGGGAACGCTTCCTAGGGCCCACCACGATTTTTTTTCCTGCCCGAAGCGCGCTTCGCTCCTGCCCGAGTCGCGCCCCGTCTGCCCTCCCTACCGTCGCGCCCTCTCACGGCCCCTCACGGCCCCTTCGCGTCGCCCTTAGCGGCCCCTCTCACGGCCCCTCGCGCCGCCCTTACGGCCCCTCGCGCCGCCCGTCGGCCCCTCGCGCCGCCCTTAGCGGCCCCTTACGGCCCCTCGCGCCGCCCTTACGGCCCCTCGCGCGGCCCCTTACGGCTCCTCGCGCCGCCCTTTCGGCCCCTTACGGCCCCCCCCTCGCGCCGCCCGTCGGCCCCCCCCCCCCTCTCGCCGCCCTTCGCGGCCCCTCGCGGCCTCCTCACGGCCCGTCGCCGCCCTCCGCGGCCCCTCGCGCCGCCCTTCACGGCCCGTCGCCGCCCTCCGCGGCCCCTCGCGCCGCCCTTCACGGCCCCTTCGCCGCCCTTCGCGGCCTCTTGCGGCCCTGTCGCCGCCCTTCGCGGCCCGCCGTCGCCGCCCCTGCTCCTGCAGCCGCCGCAGTCCCTACAGCAGCGGCCGCCGCCGTCCCTGCAGCAGCAGCCGCCGCCGTCCCTGCAGCAGCAGCCGCCGCCGTCCCTGCAGCGGAAGCCGCAGCTGCCGCAGCCGTCACCTGCAGCAGCCGCCGCCACCTCCCTCGGGGCCGCAGCTGCCGCCGCCGCTGATTGCAGCCGCCGGTGCGCCTCGGCCCTACCGGCGCGCCTCGGCCCGCCTCTGCTGGTGCGCCTCGGCCCTACCTGCGCGCCTCGGCCCTGCCCCACCACTTGCGGCTCTCTGCCCTGGTAGGAGTGTCGCCGCACTGCGCTGTCACTGCTGCCACTACTGCTCCTACTGCCACTGCTGCTACTGCTGCCACTGCTGTCATGGCTACCCCTAGCGTCCTTGTCTTTGATGCTGAGGGTCGGGCTGTTGACTTTGAGGTCTGGGTCGATGATCTGCAGCTCTTCCTACAGTGCGATAGGAAAGACGGTCTCTCACTGTTCGATCTCACGTCTGGCGCCTCTCCTGCCCCTGCTGCCGATGCTGACAGCACTGTTCGCTCACAGTGGGCCACACGCGATGCTGCTGCCCGTCTTGCTGTGCGTAATCACTTGCCGTCCACTGAGCGCGCGCACTTTAGTCAGTACAAGAGTGCTAAGACCTTGTACGACGCTGTCATTGCACGCTACTCTTCCCCTGCCACTGCTGCTCTTAGCCGCCTCATGCTGCCGTACCTGTTCCCTGACCTAGCCGCCTTTCCCACAGTCGCTGACCTCATTACGCACCTTCGCACTAGTGACACCCGCTACCGCGCTGCACTTCCTGCTGAGTTCTGCGCCAAGAACCCCCCCCCCATGTACATCACCCTCTACTACATAGTCACCCGGCTCCCTGACTCCCTTCGTCCAGTCAGGGACCACTTCCTCTCTGTTTGCCCCACCACACTCACCGTTGACCTCCTAGAGGAGCGCCTCCTAGCAGCTGAGAAAAGTATAGTCACTGTAGGAGCCTCTCGTGGTGACCCTCGTGCCCCCTTCTTTGAGGGGTGCTCCCCCTCCCCCCTTCTGCCCTCTGTTGCCTCTGCTGCTGCCGTCGACTTCGTTGGCACCGAGTCGGTCGGCGCTGCGTCTGCTCCTAGCGGGAGACGCCGAACCGGCAAGGGTAAGGGGGGCAAGGGCGCTGGAGGGGCTGGCGGGGGTGGTGGAGGTGGCGGTGGAGGCGGCGGAGGGAGTGGGGGTGGCGGCGGGAGTGGTGGCGGGGGTGGGGGCTTCGGTGGCGGCGGTGGAGGCGGAGGCGGCGACGGCGGTGGCGGTGGGAGCGGAGGAGGTGGCGGTGGCGGCGGTGGCGGAGGTGGCGGCGGTGGAGGTGGCGCTGGTCGGGGTGGCTCTGCGCAGCGGGGCGGCTTCGGTGGTGGTCAGCGCCAGCAGCAGCAGCGCACTCGTGAGACCCCGCCCCCCCAGCACCTTCGTGAGTGGTACGCTGCGCGTCAGCGGGGCGGGGGTGCTGGTCCTTGTGCCTACGTCCTGCGTACCGGCGACCGCACTGGTGAGCCGTGCGGTGGCCCGCACACCACCCAGCGCTGCTTCGGCCGCCTGACGGACGCTTAGCGTCTCCAGTTCCCTGACGCCACGGAGATCCCCCGCTGGGGCGAGCTGCTTAGGTCGGGGGTTGCTATCTTTGATCTAGATTATGATGCTATTCTTGCTGCCATGTATGCTGTGTCTACTAGTGATGAGGTTGACTGTTACCTGTGTGTTCCGCCTGAGCCGGGCATTGAGGCTGCTGCTCTAGGTGCTGGTGAGAGTGCTGCTCTAGGTGCTAGTGCGTCTGCTGCCCCAGGTGCTGGTGAGGCTGCTGCTCTAGGTGCTAGTGCGTCTGCTGCCTCAGGTGCTGGTGAGTCTGCTCTCTCAGGTACCACGTCGGCTCAGGCCGTACACACCTTCACCCTTGACTCGGGTGCTTCCCGCTCCTTTTTCGAGACCGCACCACACTTACGCCGCTTAGTCAGCCAGTTGCGGTCTCTTTGGAGGACCCCTCTGGGGGTCCTGTCCGTGCCCACTTCTCCACTGTCTTACCGTGTCCGGCTGCCCCCTCTGGTACCCTGTCAGGTCTCTACCTCCCCTCGTTCTCCACGAACTTGGTGAGTGGAGCTGATCTACAGGATGGGGGGGTTGACCAGTTCACTCATGCGAGTCAGCGAGTGACCCACTGTACGTGTGCTCGGACGGGCCGCCACTTGGCCACGTTTACCCGTCAGCCGGGGTCGAGCCTGTACACACTGACCACTGGGTCTTCTCAAGCTGCTGAGTCTCGTCAGGTAGCTGCGTCGGGTCAGGTGTTTGCTGCAGCGTCCAGGTCTGGTCCTGAGTCTGCTCCCTGCTCATGTCGTCTCCTGTCCCACCAGACTCTCCTCTGGCACCACCGCCTTGGTCACCCCTCCTTGCCTCGTCTCCGAGGCATGGCCTCCCGTTACCTTGTCTCTGGTCTCCCCCGGTCCCTCCCTCCCCTTCCTCCCGGGCCTGCCCCTACCTGCGTTCGCGGCAGCGCGCCGCTCCTCACTCCTCTGAGTTTCCTCCGACAGAGGCTCCGCTGCAGACTCTTCACATGGACGTGTGGGGCCCCGCCCGACTCCGTGGCCAGGGTCACGAGCGTTACTTCCTGTTGGTGGTTGACGACTACTCGCGTTACACTACGGTGATCCCCTTGCGCAGCAAGGGTGACGTCACTGGGGTGTTGATCGACTGGATCCGCGCAGCTCGTCTCCAGCTCAGGAGGAGTTTCGGCTCGCACTTTCCTGTTCTGCGTCTGCACTCTGACAGAGGCGGGGTTTTTTCCTCCGGCCTTCTGGGAGCCTTCTGCCATGCACAGGGCATCCGTCAGACGTACACGCTTCCGGCCTCTCCACAGCAAAATGGGATTGCTGAGCGCCGCATTGGCATGGTCATGGACGTCGCTCGTTCGTCCATGATCCATGCGGCTGCTCCCCATTTTTTGTGGCCGTTCGCGGTTCAGTACGCGGCGCATCAGATCAACCTTCAGCCCTGAGTCTCCTTGCCGGAGACCTCCCCCACCTTGCGGTGGACGGGGAAGGTTGGCGATGCATCTGCGTTTCGTGTCTGGGGATCTCGGGCGTTTGTCCGCGACTTGTCTGTAGACAAGTTGTCCCCCCGTGCTGTTCCCTGCGTCTTCCTTGGCTTCCCCCCTGACGCGCCTGGTTGGCAGTTTTACCACCCCACCTCGCGCCGTGTTTCTGTCCTCCCAGGACGTCACCTTTGACGAGTCGGTTCCCTACTACCGTCTCTTCCCCTACCGCACTGCGCCCCTCCCCCCGCCGCCACTCTTCCTTGCGCCAGGTCCCCCTCCGGTAGACCCTCTCCCCCCTCAGGGTCCTGCCCCGTCAGGTGTGTCCCAGGTAGACGCAGTCGAGCCTGTCGAGGTAGCTGTTGACTCTGGTGCTGCTCGGGGTGCTGAGCCTGCGGGTGCTGAGTCTGGGGGTGCTGAGTCTGGGGGTGCTGAGCCTGGGGGTGCGGAGCCTGGGGGTGCGGAGCCTGGGGGTGCTGAGCCTGGGGGTACGAAGCCTGGGGGTGCTGAGCCTGGGGGTGCGGAGCCTGGGGGTGCATCGGGTACTTCGTCTCGGCGGGAGCTACCCTCTCCACAGGAGCTGCGCGAGTGGTTTGCCAGGCGCTGGAGTCGTGCTGCTGGAGCTGGAGGTGCTGCTGTTGCTGCTGACCCTGCGGTCGGCGCTGGAGGTGCTGGAGCCACTGGTCGTGGAGGTGCTCGTACTGGCGATACTGGAGCTGCTGGGACTGGGGGTGCTGCTGGGGCTACTGGAGTTCGTCCTGCTGCTGGTGCTGCTGGGGGTACTGGAGCTGCTGGGGGTGCTGGTGCTGGAGGTACTGCTGGGGCTGGTGCTTCTGAGGGTGCTGGAGTTGGCGCTGCTGGAGCTAGAGGTGCTGCTGGTGCTGGTGCTCCTGCTGGGGGTCCCTGGTGCTGTCCCTGCTGTTTCTGGAGGCGCTGCGCGGCCACGGCCGTACTTCGTTCCGCTCCTTGAGCAGGTTCTTCTATTGGTCCTCCTCCCTTAGAGTGTCCGCAGCCTGTCCAGTCGCGGTCACAGTTAGAGCCTGCCTCCCCACTGCCTGCTCCTCCCTACGCTAGTCCTACTGGAGGTCTTGCTGAGCGTCGTGCGCCTGCGTCTCGTCCTGCGTCGCCTGTTCGTGCTGTCCGCACTAGTCGTCGTGTTCCACGTCAGCGTCCTCCTGCGGTCCCGGGCACGCACCAGATGAGACTGCGACCTTCCACTGCTCCGCAGCGCGTCCCTTTGCCGTCTCCTCCAGAGTCCTCCCTTCTTGCTCTTGCTGACCCGGAGTCTGACTCTCTTCGTGCTGCCAGTCCTACTGTCACGCGTCTCCTGGCTACTGTTGTCACTGACCCTTCCTTTGAGTCCACTGCTGCGTCTGCCTTAGTTGCTGAGCTGGTCGACTTCGCAGCTCGCTGTCGTCTAGACTACGCTGCGAGTCTTGTTGCTGAGTCTGCGTCTGTCTGTCCTCCGTCCGTCGGGGGTGAGTGTGCTCTGGCACGGACGTCCTTGAGGACAGGCAGGAGGAGTTCCAGTGATTTGCTGCTGCTTTGCCTCATCTCGTGTCCACGCTGATTGCCCCTGAGGGAGACCCGGATGCACCAGACATCCCGACTCCTCGATCGTATGCTGAGGCGATCGAGGGTCCCTACTCCTCTCAGTGGCAGTCAGCCATGGACGCAGGATGGCTTCCTGGAAGTCCACAGGCACCTACGTCGACGAGGTTCCCCCACCTGGGGCAAACATCGTCAGTGGCATGTGGATTTTCAGGGTGAAGCGGCCGCCGGGTTCTTTGCCTGTCTTCAAGGCGCGTTACGTGGCTCGAGGCTTCAGTCAGCGGCAGGGAGTTGACTACTTTCAGACCTTCTCTCCCACCCCGAAGATGACCACTCTTCGGGTGCTGCTGCACATAGCCGCTCAGCGTGACTACGAGCTTCACTCTCTTGACTTCAGCACAACTTTCTTGCAGGGCAGCCTGCACGAGGAGATCTGGCTGCGTCGCCCACCTGGCTTCACTGGGTCGTTTCCTCCTGGTACCCAGTGGAGCCTCCGGCGGCCAGTCTACGGTCTCCGCCAGGCGCCCCGTGAGTGGCACGACACACTGAGGACTACACTTGCGGCTCTTGGGTTTGCTCCTTCTACTGCCGACCCGTCGCTGTTTCTGCGCACCGACACCTCTTTGCCGCCGTTCTACATCCTCGTGTACGTCGACGACTTGGTCTTTGCCACTGCTGACACTGCTGGACTCGCCCACGTGAAGTCCGAGCTGCAGAAGAGACACACGTGCACAGACCTGGGTGAACTGCGCAGCTACCTTGGCTTGCAGATCACCCGGGACAGAGCACAGCGCACCATTACCCTGACTCAGTCACACATGGTGCAGCAGGTCCTTCAGCACTTCGACATCACGTACTCCTCGCCTCAGGCCACTCCTCTGTCTACTCGCCACTCGCTCTCAGCTCTGCCTTCGGATGAGTCCGTAGAGCCGAGTGGCCCGTACCCAGAGCTTGTTGGCTGCCTCATGTACCTGATGACCTGCACACGACCTGACCTCGCATACCCTCTTAGCATCTTGGCACGCTATGTTGCTCCTGGGAGACACCGACCGGAGCACATGGCAGCAGCGAAGAGGGTGTTGCGTTACTTGTGCAGTACGTCGGGCATGTGGCTAGTGCTTGGAGGGCGGCGTTCAGTGGTCCTCACAGGTCACGCAGACGCTTCTTGGGCTGACGACCAGGCTACGCAGCGGTCGTCACAGGGTTACACCTTCAGCCTTGATTCCGGCTCTGTCTCGTGGCGGTCTACCTGCTCGTCTTCTGTTCTCGGCTCCAGCTGTGAGGCTGAGATCTACGCGGGGGCCATGGCTGCACAGGAGCTACGCTGCCTCACCTACCTGCTGACTGACCTAGGAGAGCCGCCTCGTTCTCCTCCAGTTCTGTACGTAGACAACAAGGCCATGCTGGCCTTGTGTCGGGAGCACAGACTGGAGCACAGAACGAAGCACATTGCTCTTCGGTACTTCCTTGCTCGTGAGCTGCAGCAGCGTGGTCAGTTGCGTCTTGCTTACGTGGCCTCTGAGGCCAACACTGCTGATATCTTTACCAAGGCCCTTCCGCCTTGTGATCATCAGCGGTGCTGACGATGCTAGGTCTTGTGCCTACTTGGCCTCACTTGCTTACTTCTTGACCTTGCTTGTACTGTGATCTATCTATACCTGCACTTGCTTGTTTACCTTTATATATGATCTTGCATGTGAACTGGCCTTCTGGCCTTTGAACTTGTGCTCGGAATGTGTGGTGACGTTGGGATCCACCCTGAGCTTGCTTTGCTTTGCTTGACTGGTCTTGTGACCCCCTTGTTCTCCCCCACTTTGCCTATGGGGGTGTGTCAGACTTATATGACTTAACCTATGTAGGCTGTAGTGGGGTAGCACATATGGGGTACAATATTTCTAGGGTTTGTACTTGTACCCAACCCTTGCACTAGTCTATCATTCCTCGTGTCTTCACACTCTAAGCGGTATTTCACTTATTTATTTCGGCAACGTTGAATTGACACCCAAGCGGAAAACACGCCCGTTGGGGGATACCACGCACCATGTTCAATCAATGTCTCTTTAGTACCGTAGTCCATTTGTACAAGGTGGGTATGTTCACAACAGACGTCACGTCAGTGAGGAAGTTAATCAGAGATAAACTGCTAACCATGAAGCACAACCACGATGGGCCTCGAACAAACAACGATCCACACGCAGTTTGGCAACTCGTGCCATCCACGGCCTTCGAAATTCACGTGAGCAATGAGCGACTAGAGAAAAGTCTGAATTGGCGAAAAGACAGATGTGCACAACGACCGACGGTCTCCGACGCGCTGAGCTTTATTCGCATTCTCTATTGTTGGCGAGTCACGTTTTCTCTTGCAAGAAGTTAACCTGTTATTTTCCATAAGCTTATTTAACGGAATGCTTTCTGGTACGTTCAATTCGAACCCCCCTTGGTCCTCAACCAAGTCCAGAAGAAATTTGGAGGACTTGAATTCACTTGTGGAACCGAGACCAGGTGTTATGGAGTTCCGTAAATTAATATGAGAAATTGCAAAGAACCACAAGATATCAATTACGTTTCTTGGAATCCCTCGTCTTTCTGCGGGCCGAGGTCGTGGTGGCCAAGTTGATTCTCTCCCATTGCTGATTTGCGGATAGTGACCGGCGTGAGAGAAGAGGAACATCCTCTGCAGATACAAGGTTCAGGTTAGCATCGACTAAAAACTGTCAATGTGAATTACCGTCGCGTGGTACCTCTCCAAATTACGCAGCTTAACACGAAATCGTGAGCAGCCATGGCTTGATGGGACTCCTGCATAGTGAGCTCTGGTCTGGTGGATCGCAGCTGCTGGTGCTGGAAATGATGGGAACGGGGAATGTTGGCGGGGTTTCAAATGCTCGGCACTTGCTGGTTCCAAACTGCAATACGCGTTATTCATATCACCGACTTCCACTTTTGTGCAGTATCGGTTTCCCCATGTTGAACTACCGTACCACTTTCAGAAACGAGATCATACTTGACATAATGCAACAATTACGGTACACTCGGGCAAGCCAAAAACAAAACAAAAACAGCACGTCGATATTTCATCTTCCAGGGTTTACCCGTACAATAAAAAAACTGATGATAAACTAACGTATCTAAAATTATCCAGCAATTAATTGTCGATGTCAACCAGGCCCTCAGCTTGGTTATGAGGGGCGTCAATTGATCAGCGTCGGAACACAACGGTTGGCTAGAGTACCAGCGTCACTCTAGGAAAAATAACTGGAAAAGCAGCCTTTATAGAGATTAATCAGCATTGGTCATTTTATAGATAAGCGTTTATTAATTTCACACACATTGAAATTATATTAAATGTTTAATATAAATCGACGGTACCCACAGCGCACCCCGGAGGATTGCGACGCCAGGCACACTCATGATGCCATATCGCCGTGCCTGACGATGGGTTTGGTCTAGGGCTCTTAATTGGCCACCATAGACAATCAGGATGCATACTGCATTTTTTGCCCAATGTTAGACTGGAAAGCTGATTGCTCTGTTTGGAAAAGGGTTAAAAAAAAACCGTTTCGATCGTTCATCCTGCTTGCATTCCCCCCATCTTCCTAATGCGACAACGTCCTCGTCACGGCACTCCCCCTTCATAGACCCTGGCACTTCATGGCAAAAAAAAACTGGCAGTTTTTGAAATTTCAGGGCTCTTACAAACACCTACCGTAAGCGCCCGTTTAGTGGACCCCTTCTACAATTAAGACATATGAGTCCACAAGAGAGGGGGGGCTATATTAAGAGCTGAAAGAATGACGCACGAGGACATATAGAAGGGGTATATCCATGTTAAACCATACCCTCTATAGTACAATCCAACCTAGTATACAAAGTGTTAAGATAGCAAGCAGGAATGATTGCATTGAATGAAATGTGGGTACAAGTACTAACCTTAACTTCGGGTTGTACCCCATATGGGCTACCCCACTATAGCCTACATAGAACTAACACATATATAGTTTGACACACCCCCATAGGCAAAGTGGGGGAGAACAAGGGGCCAAAAGACCAGTCAAGAAAAGCAAAGCAAGCTCGGGGTGGATCACAACGTCACCAAACACTCGAGCGCAAGCAAAGGGCCACAAGGCCAGGTCACATGCAGAGGTATATATGCAGCAACAACAGTACAATGATCACTACCTAGCAAGAGCAAGCATGCAGGTATATATATAGATCACAGTACAAGCAAAGTCACGAAGTGAGCAAGTGAGACGAAACATGCACAAGGCCTAACATAGTACAGAAGCGCTGATGATCACCAAACGGAAGTGGCTTGGTGAATATATCAGCAGTGTTGGCCCGAGTGGCCACGTGAGCAAGACGAAGCTGACCACGCTGCTGCAACTCTCGAGCCAGGAAGTAACACAGAGCGATGTGCTTCGTTCTGTGCTCCAGTCTGTGCTCCTGACATAAGGCAACGGCGGCCTTGTTATCTACGTACAAAACTGGAGGAGAACGAGGCCGCTCTCTCAAGTCGGTCAGCAGGTAGGTGAGCCAGCGTAACTCCTGTGCAGCCATGGCTGTGGCGTAGATCTCAGCCTCACAACTGTTGCTGAGAACAGAAGACGAGCGGGTAGACCGCCAAAAAACAGAGCCGCAGCCAAGGCTGAAAGTGTAACCCTGTGACGACCACTGCGTAGCCAGGTCGTCAACCCAAGAAGCGTCTGAGTGTCCAGTGAGGACAATTGAGCTCCGCCCTCCAAGCACGAGCCCCATGCCTGATGTACTGCACAAGTAGCGCAGTAGTACCCTCTTCGCAGCATCCATATGCACCTTTCGGTGCCTACCAGGAGCCACGTAGCGTGCCAGAAGGCCAAGAGGGTACGCAAAGGTCAGAACAAGTGCAGGTCATCAGGTACATGAGGCAGCCCACAAGCTCTGGGTACAGGCCACTCGGCTCTACGGACTCGTCCGAAGGTGGAGCTGAGAGCGATGTGACCTGTAGCCAGAGGATGTGGGCTCTGTGGCAAGGACCAAGTGAAGCCGAAAGCGCTGAAGGACCTGCCGCACCATGTTGTGACTGAGTCAGGGTGATGGTGCGGCATGCTCTGTTCGGGTGATCTGCAAGCCAAGGTAACTGCGCAGATCACCAAGGTCTGTGCACGTGTGTCTCTTCTGCAGCTCCGACTTCACAAGGGCGAGAGCCTCAGTGTCAGCAGTGGCAAAGACCAAGTCGTCGACGTACACGAGGATGTAGAACGGTGGCAGTGAAGTGTCGGTGCGTAGAAACAGCGACGAGTCAGCAGTGGAAGGGGCAAACCCAAGAGCCGCAAGTGTCGTCCTCAGTGTGTCGTGCCACTCACGAGGCGCCTGGCGGAGACCGTAGACTGGCCGATGGAGGCTCCACTGGGTACCAGGAGGGGAACGACCCAGTGACGCCAGGTGGGCGGCGCAGCCAGATCTCCTCGTGCAGACTGCCCTGTAAGAACGCTGTGCTGAAGTCCAGAGAGTGAAGCTCGTAGTCACACTGAGCGGCAACGTGCAGCAGCACCCGAAGAGTGGTCATCTTCGGGGTGGGGGAAGAGAAGGTCTGGAAGAAGTCAACTCCCTGTCGCTGACTGAAGGCCTCGTGCAAACTTAACGAGCCTTGAAGACAGGCGGAGAACCTGGCGGCCGCTTCACCCTGAAAATCCACATGCCATCGACGATGTTCGCCCCAGGAGGGGGAACCTCATCGACGTAAGTGCCTGTGGACTTCCAGGATGCCATCTTTGCGTCCATGGCTGTCTGCCACTGAGAGGAGTAGGGGACCTGCGATCGCCTCAGCGTAAGAACGCGGGAGTCGGGATGTCTGGTGCATCCGGGTCTCCTCAGGGCAAGCATCATGGCCACGAGATGAGGCGCAGCGGCTGGAAGACACTCAAAGTCCTCCTGCCTGTCCTCAAGGAGGTCCGTGCTAAGAGCACACTCACCCCCGACGGATGGAGGACAGACAGACTCGACTCAGCAACAAGACTAGCAGCGTAGTATAGACGACAGGCAGCAGCAAAGTCAACAAGCTCAGAGACTAAGGCAGACGCAAGCCAGCAGACTCATACGACGGGTCAGTGACAACAGTGGCAAGCAGACGCGTAAGAGTAGGGTGAGCAGCACGAACCAGGTCAGACTCAGGGTCCTGAACGTCAGGTAGAGAAGACGCAGAAGGAGGAGACGGTAGGGGAATACGCTGTGGAACAGAGGAAGGACGAAGTGCCATAGCGTGCGGTGCCACGGATAGGAGGCGGACGCTCACGAGGAACACGACGACCAGTGCGACCAGCGCGAACAGGCGACGTAGGCGAGACGCAGGCTTACGACGCTCTGTAAGCGAGTCTGTCTGCTTAGTGTAAGAAGGAGCAGGCAGTGGTGCGCCGGGCTTTGCAACGGGAGGCCAGTAGAAGACGGGAGGCTAAGAACCTGGCGAAGCACGGAGTCAGGCGGGGGGCTGGCAGAGACGACGGTGACGGCGGACGTGAAAAACAGTCGCGACGGTGCAGTGCCACCAGTACCAGTAGCTCCAATGCCTCCAGCAGCTCCAGAATCTCCAGCTCCAACGCCTCCAGCAGCAGCACCTCCAGTTCCAGTGACTCCAGCAGCAGCACCTCCAGCTCCAGCGCCCTCCAGCAGCTCCAGCGCCTCCAGCAGCTCCAGCGCCTCCACCAGCCCCAGAACCTCCAGCTCTAGCGACTCCAGGGGAAGCACCTCCAGCTCCAGCGCCTCCAGCAGCATCACCTCTAGCTCCAGGGACTCCAACAGTAGTACCTCCAGCCCTAGCGCATCCAGCAGCTCCAAAACCTCCAGCCTCCAGCACCACAAGTAGCAGCACCCCCAGAACTGGCACCTCCAGCCTCAAGGTCCCCAACTCCAGGGTCGACAGGACTAGCGCCAGGGCCTCCATCAGCAGCACCCCCAAAACCGGCACCTCCAGCTCCAGGGTCTCCAACGCCAGGGTCGACCAGCACCAGCTCCAGGGCCTCCAGGTCCCAGTACCTCCAGCAGCAAGCAGCAACCCCCAAAACCAGCACCTCCAGCTCCAGGGTCTCCAACGCCAGGGTCGGACAGCACCAGCTCTAGAACCTTCCAGCCCCAGTGCCTCCAGCAGCAGCCCCCCCCAGAGCCGACACCTCCAGCTCCAGGAAGCAAGTACCAGTCCCGGCAGCTCCAGTACCTCCAGTACGAGCACCTCGAGGACTAGAGACACCTAGTACTCCCAGCGCCTCCACGACAAGCAGCTCCAGCAGCACGACTCCTCAGGCGGGTACGCGACGCAAGCCACTCTCATGCCTGCTGTGGTGAGACAGGCCCGCATCGTGAAACGAGACTCAGAGGAACGCCAGCAGACTCAGCACCCATAGGCTCCGCACCCCCCGGCACCTCACGGACGGGCTATCAGCACCCCCAGACCTCCGCATAGCCGCAGGCTCAGCACCCCCAGGCTCCGCACTCCCCAGCACCTCACGCGCAGGCTCAGCACCCTCAGAAGCAGCACCCCCAGCAGCACCTCCCGCAGTAGCACCCTGAGTCGCTACCTCTACAGGCTCAGCCAAGGGGGGCGGGTCTTCATTGAGACACACCTGAAGGAGCAGGACCCTGAGGGGGGAGGGGGTCTACCTGAGGGGGGACCTGGAGAGGAGGAAAAGCGGCAGGGGAGGGAGAGGGGCAGTGCGGTAGGGAAGAGACGGTAGAAAGGAACCGACTCGTCAAAGGTGACGTCCTGAGAGGGGAAGACACGGCGCAACGGTGGGGTGGTAAAACTGCCAACCATGCGCGTCAGGGACAAAGCCAAGGAAGACGCAGGGAATGGTGCGAGGAGGAGAGCTTGTCCACGGACGTATCACAGGACAAGGGGCACGAGCACCCCAGACCCGGAAACAGCGACGCATCGCCAACCTCCCCCGTCCAACGCCAGGTTGAGTGTGGGCAAGGTCTTTGGCAAGGAGACACGGGCCAGAGGTTGAGCTGCTGACTCGGCGTACCGGACCGCAAACTGGCGACAGTAAAATGGGGAAGCCGCCACATGAATCAAGGAGGTCCGAGCTGACCTCCATGACTAAGCCAAATGCACTGCGCCTCAGCAACCCCATTTTGCTGTGGTGAGCCCGGGAAGCGTGAACGACCTGCTCGATGCCCTCCCCCCTGACAGAAGGCCCGCAATGAGGTCGGAGGTGAACTCACCACCTCTGTCAGAGGGCAGACGCAGGATAGGAAGGTCCTGGGCGGAACCTGCGGCGGAGCCGGAGACGAACTGCTCGGATCCAAGGGATCCGACAGCAGGGACCCACCCTTGGTGCGCAAGGGGAAAGGACGTGGTGTACCGCGAGTAGTCGTCGACAGCCAGCAGAA